>PVHY01018159.1:0-29815 GCA_004024945.1 Uropsilus gracilis
TGTTTTTTTTTTTTTTTTTTTGGAGACTAGGTCTTGCTATTTTACCCCTGGAACCACAAGCTCTTCTTGCCCCGGGGGGCCAAGACTCAAGCCATCCCCAGCCTCAGCTTCCCAGGTAGCTGGGATGACAGGCACACGCCACCACGCCCAGCTATTTTTTTGGAGCTAGGTCTCGCTACCGGCTCCAGGTGGGACTCGAACCACGATCCCTGGCCCTGGCAGCTTCATAGGCTGAAGCTTACAGGCACCAGCCACCGTGCCCGGCCAAGAATATTTTGTAACGTGTGAAAATTAAGTGAAACAGACATTTCCGTTTCCATAATGAAACTATCCTCGGTCTCTGGCCCTCGGCGCTCTCCTGTGTGTCACTGCTGTCAGACCGTCCGCCCTAGGAGAGGTGCGTGAATTAATGCCTCTATGTGTTGGTCCCAGATCATGAGTTTATCAAAACCCTGAGGCATGACCCCGACCTTAACCCTTAACGTATGCTGATGTCAGCATTATTCAGGAGATTGGGATTCCAGAATAGAGTGAGGGATGGTGAAAACTTTTTTTGGATTTTGTTTTCTGCTTCCGTTTTGTCGTCTTCCAGAAATCTCACTGTAGACTTAGCAGATGCCTCCTCCCCAGCTTTGTCCATCTGGGCGCCCAGGGGGTGTTGATCTGCGCCGTCTCACTACTTTTCATAAGTAAGCCAGCCAGAACTGTGTTGTGATTTCTTTGCTGCACAGCCTTTTGTTGTCCCTGAAGTTAAGCGTTGATTTGTGTTGTGATTGCTTGGTTTTTCTCTACACTGATCTCTGGTTCAGCCACACTTCCATAGGACTGGCACATCTTTTCATATGTGCTCAAGCTCACCCGCTATTTATTTGTCAGTTTTGTTGACTCAGCGGTGATTTGGGGACTTCCTTTTATTGCTGTTTTCTGAAAAATCCCTTCCCCTTTCCATTGTGTCTCCACCCCACAGATTCCTCTCTGGGGTTTGCCCTGTAGGCACCATTCTAGTCTAGTGACTTGGAGCAGGACCTGGAGGACCTTGCTGTGACCTTGAGCAAGCCATCAGCTTCACATGCCCGAGTCTCCCCATTTCCCAGTCCGGAGACTGGGGGTGAGACTGCCGGAAGGCGTTCTGGAAACGTTAGCGGAGCGGGCATTTCTACAGGGCCTGTTTCCACTGCTCTTTACATACATTTGACAGATTTTTGTCAACTTACACCGGTGCTATTTCTCGGATTTTTTTTTTTTTTTTTTTTTAGACCAGGTCTCACTATTTTTGCCCATGGAACCGCAGACTCACGTTGCCCGGGGTGTCACAGACGCAAGCAATCCCCAGCCTGAGCTTCCCAGGTAGCTGGGATGACAGGCGTGCGCCACCACGCCCAGCTATTTTTTGGGACAAGGTCTCGCTGTGTTGCCCCGAGCAGGACCCCTAACCCCTAGGAACCGTGATCCCTAGCCCCAGCCGCTTTACAGGCACGAGCCACCGTGCCGGCACTATTTCTCAGCTTTGTAAAGGCTGGCTTTGTTGTTTAATAGAGTCCTCTGTGTTGCGTTCACACTTTGGCTAGAAACTCAAGTTATTAATATCTGGAGAAACTTCTCACTCAACAGGTTTCTTCCCTTTTCCTTCTTCTCTTAATTTCCTATTTTCCTTTTCCTTCTTTCCTTTCTGAGAAACTCTTTTCATTTGGTCCTCCTATGGTTTTCATACCTTAAATTATCATTCATGTGACCTTATTCGCTGATGTCTTACAAATTTCCCTGAGTATTTTTTGCTTATCACTTGGGCATATTATATTGATCATAGTATTTTCTCTATGTTCTTTTACTCTCTCTGTTATCTCTATTTTTTATGCTCCTTTTCCTTTTGCGTTTTTGATTTCTGCTTTTGTACATTCTCTAACGTCTGGCAGTGGTTAGCCCTCCGCTTTCCTGTCCCAGTGCGACATTAAAGCTGACAGGAAGATGAGAGAGTTCGTCCTTGGTGGGCTTCCATGTTGTGTGATCAGAAAGGAAGCAGCCAGCCATGGGGGTGGGGGTGGGGGTGGGGGTGGGGGGCACCGACTCAGATCTGTAGACCCAAGAAGTGCAAGTGGTAGGTCATAAGGCGAGTTTCGAAAGCTGAAGGAAGATTTGCGTGTATTTGAAAAGTGAGAACAGCGACAGTCAGATGCGGCTCGGAGAGGCCGACAGCCTTGGCTTCTTGCGAAGACACAAGGACAACTTCAGAGTCTCCATCTGGTCTCCTGCTGTGGCCTGCGGAGCCTGGATGCTGATGCTCTGGAGACCAGCGCTGGCAAACGGAGAGTAGCATCGTGTTGCCCACTAAGCGTTTGTGCACTGTGAGCAAGTGCATGCGCGAGTGACCAGTTTAATCACTTCCAAGTATCCGTTCACCACGTTCATGGTCGTACAGCCAGTCCTCAGAGCTCCTCTTACAACGCAAGAACTACCCATGAAACAGTCTCCTTCCCTTTGCCCCCAGCCGCCAGCAACCTGCTTTCCCCTTGCTGTGGACTGGACTGTGCTAAGCAGCAGCTCATGGAAATAGAGTCGCCCTCTGTTCTTTGTGACTGGCTTATTTCTCCGCTCCGTGATGTCCTCAGGGTTCAGCCACGTTGGCGTGCGCGTCGACAGTGCCTTCACCAGGCTGAATGTTTGCTGTAAGGATGTGCATGTTTTGTTACCCACTGGTGCACGGATGAGATGTTTAGGCTTACCCTTTGGCTGGCTGGTGTGAATGCTGTTGCAATGAACACATAGTCCAGACTTGTTTTCAAGACCCATCAGTTTCCATTTTCTCACTAGTATTTAGTTTCACTTTCTCCACACCCTCCCCACCCAATATTTCTTACTTTCCGGTTTTGCTGTCCGTCCCCCCTGCCCCCTATGATGGCCATTTTAATGTGTGAGGTCATATCGTTTTGGGTATGATTTGCATTTCCCATTGATCAGTTCTATTGAGTAGATCTTTTTAGGTACATAGTGGTCATTTTGTAGCCCATCTTTGGAGAAAATCTCCCAGTCCTTTCTCCATTTTTCAGTGGGGTTCTTGGAGCCTTTTGTTGATTTAGGTAGTGGTTTATTTTTGTATACATTGTACATACCGCCCATCTCTTGACAGATACGTTGTTAGACACTTTAACATTGTTGCCTTTTCACTGTGTGTCATTTCATTTACTAAAGCTTTAACGCTTGAACAGGTTACTTTTCCTTTGTTCCCTGCGCTTTTGCTGTCCTAGCTGAGAAATCATCGTCAGCTCCAGTGTTGGGAAACGTCCCCCTCTGTTTTACTGTTCCACAGTTTTAGCTCCTGTGAGTTCAGGTGGCTTATTCTATTTTTAGTTATCTTTCCTAGACGTTAAGGGTACAGCTTCAGTGCTTTCCTGCTGCGCTGTTTGTCAGGAGGATGATCGGCTGTCTCTGACAATCAGCCCACCGGGAGTGGTCACTGCGCCCTCGCGGGCAGTCATCTGTGAGGACTCGCTTAGGGCTCTACCCTGTGCTCACCCTTGCCCGCCTGTCCCTGCCGCTGCCAGTCTCGTGGACCTCGGGTGTGTCAGGGATGCTCGGGAAGAGCAAGGATGGGGGTGTGTGTGTGTGTGTGTCTCACTGCTTTTTGTGAGGACTTCCAGTCTGTCGTGTTCTCGTGCCCCCTCCTAGCACCCTGGACTGCAGAGGCATACAGTCTAGTTCCAAACGGTGCACGTCCCTAGCTTGGCTGTTTCCTGTCTCTCAGGCTGTGAGCAACAAGCAGCTCGCTCTCTGGGCTGATCCTGGCCGGCAGGCGGCTGTCCTGTCTGCTGTCATTTACTGCTCCTCTGACTCCCACCTTTCTGGGCTCAGCAGAGCTTTCGGAGGAAACACAAGCTCTCTGTGTGTGGAGGAGCCTGCATTTTAATAAGTTTACAATAAAATACACGATGCTTTAAAAAGATGTGTTGGTGAACAGTTATTGGTTCTTTTAAAATCTGCGTTATCTTCATAACATCTTTCTTTTCTTTTTTTCTTTCTTTCTGGTTATTTGAAGAGATCCTTAAAGCTGGGCTGTGTCTCCAAGGTGACTTGATCTCATCTGCTAACATTTTTCCTCTGGTGCACTGTTTCCTTGAATGCTGTTTTAGGTCCTGCCCTAAAATCTCCCTCAGGTGACAACCCTGTGCTGGTGGTGGGGGCTGTCACCCTGCAGTGGAGACAGTGCATGACAGGTGAGGTAACCCAAGTGGAGACGTGCCTCTTTCTATAGGACTTTACTTTCACTTCTGTGTTGACCTGGAGTCGGAACTAAAACAGGAAGCTTTCTAGTACATGGTCCTCCCCCTCCCCCACTCTGACAGCAGGGCTGGGGTGCAGTTCTCCCACGCGCATGCTTTCCCCACATCTCCTATCCCTGAGTCACCCTTAAAACCGAAGCCTTTGTATTCCAGTTAAATGCCCCCTCCAATCTCCAATGCACCCGGTCTTACAATCTTTTTTTTTTTTTTTGGAGACTAGGTCTCGCTATTTTTGCCTGTGGAACCGCAGCTCTCGTTGCCCGGGGTACCACAGACTCAAGCCATCCCCAGCCTCAGCTTCCCAGGTAGCTGGGATTACAGGCGCACGCCACCACACCCAGCTATTTTTTTGGAACTAGGTCTCGCTACGGGCCCCAGGCGGGACTCGAACCGCGATCCCTAGCCCCGGCTGCTTCATAGGCTGAAGCTTTACAAGCACGAGCCACCGTGCCCGGCCTCCGTCTTACAATCTTATTTTCACTCTGAATTCCTTTTTTACTGAGGCCTTTGAGGATCTTCCTTCATTTTACATGAGCATGTTTGTACCTGTAAAAGGAACACCCCCCCCCCCTTTATGGACTAGACTTAGATGCTTATGTTTAGGTTTGCTAAAGCATTTACAGGTATTGAATTGGCTAATTCTCCTGACCTGGTAACCTGCTATTGTCCTTCCATTTCACGGATTACAAAACTTGAGGCCCAGAAGTTAAGCTTCTTGCCCAAGAGCCTCACATCCCTAGATAAATATACCCCATAGCTGATTACCTGCTTTGCGTTGGGGGGAGGGGGCTGGAGTGGGGAGAATCACATTGCTCTTACTGTCCTAGGATGTTTCCTTTCCCCCACTGACATGTTCTGGAGGTGAGAACTGGAAGTGTTGAAAATCATGGCTCATGTGTAAATCTCCCGAAGCTGCTGTTACTTACCTGCGCCTCTGCTTGGCTCCTGGGACTCTTCTTACTAGAGACGGATGTGGCTGTGTAGACACTGGGAGTCCGAGGAAAGGGCCTTGCCATGAAGTAGAAACCGCCATGCATCCTGCCGCACTCTGCCTTGTGTCTGAAACGAGAGCATCACACACCACATTCTGGGGCTGTCCTTCCTGCAGCGCGCACAGAGCAGTGGAGACAGCAGCTGAGGGGGTCCTGGCGGCCCAATTCTTCTCTCCCTTGGTGGCCACAGGTTCGACACACCCACGGCCAGGCCCCTTAAGCCCTAGGATGGGCACGGCAGCTGCTCTTTCTCCTGAGGTGGACTGGGGAGTGTGCACGGGGAGGGGCTGGGGCAGGAGGAGCTGCCCGCTGACTGACAGCTGGCCCATTCTCAGTGGAGTCACCTGAGAGAAGGCCTCTTGCACAGGACGCAGTCTCTGCACGAAGCTGATCTTTAATGCAAGCTCTGGTGCGCGCTTTAGACAGTCTGAACGACTTAGCCATGTTGGGCGCCACGGATCATCCAAACGCCACGGCTCTGAAGGCGGCCTTTCCACAGAGTGCCGGGACTCACACGGGGCCTTCACTCCTTCGGTGAATATGAACAAACACCTGGGGGTTGTTTAGAGTCCGGGATGGGCGGGTGGGGGGTGGACAGGGGAAGAGCAAGCTTCGTCCTGACACCTTGTGGCAGGAGCTCGGCACTGCAGATGCACCCTGGACTTGATCCGTGTAATCCAGTCCCACTTCGGGCACTTGACTTTAAGCCCGTACGTCCCCTCTCTTTCTGCTCTTAAGTACAAGAGCTCTTGTTCAAAGTGGACACAAGACCTCCTCGTCGCTTCAGGAATTCCCTACCCAAGGAGACTTCCCAGCCTCGGTCTGCCTCGCTCGAGAACTTAGGGCCACGTTCTTCCATATTATTTTACCATGAATAAGATCAGGTATAAAAGCCTTGGAAATCAAGGACATTAGCGGAGTTTAAACTGTTACTTCACGAGGTTTTAAGGGTTTGCCGATGCGTGGTTCTGCACCGCCCACAAGCTCAGCTGTGATGAACATGGGGCAAGTGGCCAATCGTAAAATCCCGACTTCCCAAGGGACGGCTGGAGAAGCCTGCTGATTCACCCTTGAAGCGCTTGTCGGCCCAGTGGATGAAGGAGACACCCACATGACGGAAATCTTAGGTGTGGCGCACAGGGAGCTTACAGAGTGGAATTTGTGTAGGATGTGGGGGCTGGGCTGGATAGCGCGATGGCGGCCTCTGCAGGTGGGTGGCTGAAGTCGGGCCGGTTGTGAACCCTGGGTTTGACGTGGCCTCTCAAGGAGGTGATGAGCTTGAAGCGGTTTGGGCGGATGAATGGCTGCACGGCTGCGTCCCGGTTAAATCTTCAGGTGTGTCTCGAAGGAAGCGGCTACATGGGTTATGCTTGGCCTCTGCTTTTGAACAGAGGGACAGAACATGCGCTTGGTTTGTGTTCTTAAACGTGAAGCCTGAATTGATTAACTTACCTGAATCATTGATCTGTTTCAGCTTTGCCCGAAGTTTTTACACACAAATTCTACAAGTCACACTTGGCCGTTCAGTGCAGTTGCTGAATTAATAGGTATGTAAGTTGACATTTCATACCTAATTTGTTGCTTGTAATTGAAGTTTAGAATCGTCTTTATTGAAAAGCTGCGTAAATGTGCTTTTTCTATAAGCTGATGCATCCAACAATGATGTTGCTGGTAAAGGTTACCTATGTGACAACTGTTCAGAGTAACCACAGATCATCAGCTTAACAGTGAATTAATTTCTCTGAGGTTAGTAAATAGGGGAATGATTATGTTAGATTTGTGATGAGACTTGTTTTCCTCAATAGGTGGCATTGTCAAGGTATAGTGATATATATGTATTTTGTATAGGAGCGTATTTTAATAATGTTTTAATGAACTTAGGGAGAAAATTGGCACGTTTGGGATCAGATTGTTAATATGGGTCACTTTCTTCTTGAGAAAATTTTTGTACATGGATTTTTAAAAATTGAGCATTTAATAGGGAAACGGATAAAGGGAGAAGTATGTTTCAGGAAATTCTTTAGTATTCTTTATCTTGGGAGGGTTGTGTCTTAAATGTGCAAGAAAAGAAAAAAGAAACTTGGGAGAACCGTCTTCGTTAGCCAGGACAGGGGGGAGGGGGTTAAAGAAAGTGGAACAGCCAGCTCTGTCCAGGACGCCAGGGGGCACTTGCCAGAGCTGGCAAAACCGGGAGGAGCCCAGGAATGCCTGAGGGAAGAAGGCAGTGCCCCCCCCCAACCCCCCACCCCCAGCTACAGGCTGGTCACCAGAGCTGGGAGCAGCAGGCAGCCGGTAAAGGGGGGCAGCAGACCCCACCCTGACCTGCTGCCCCCGGGGCCAGAGTGGACGTGGGTGACTTAGAAACTGCTGCCTGGACTGAGTGGCCACCCTCTGGGAGCAGCTGCGCGGTGCCCCCAGAAAGGGCGGGAACCAGCGGCCTGCTGCGCCTGCTTGAGCCAGGAGCCCCTCCCCGAGCTGGCCGCGGCTCCTCCCTGACTCCGCCGGCCCGGGCGTCCTGTCTCCAAGCACTTTGCGTTGGCTAGAGCTGAAGATGGGACTGGGGGTCGCTGTGTGGCCAGTCATGGCAGAGTGTGCAGCGTGTACGCCTGGCGTGGCTGCGCCCAGCAGCGCACCTGTTCCTGGCCACGCTTCTGGGATGACGCAGCAGGGGCCACCAGCCGGGGGCCCTCGCTAGAGGCTGCGCGGGCTGGTGGGGCCCTGGTGGCTGTGCGCGGGGCCAGGTGGGGCCTTTAAAACAGCTTTGCGGCGAGGTTTGACTTGGAGCCTAGGCAGCCGTGTGCAGGGTGGTCCGCGAGCCCTTTTGCGTTTGGTAAGGACGGACGAACGTCCCTGTGAGTGTTTTCCGTCAGCCCCTCGATCGGCCGAGGTTGTGACGGCCCAGCTGATGTTACCCCTGCATCTTCCTCTGTTGTGTTCCTGGAGCGCCCGGCGCGCGGGCGGGGCAGGTCCCGGGGAGCGGACCCCTGTGACCTCCGTGTCAGCCGTGTGCACCCTGCTCTGCCGCTCTGGCACCGGCTCTCGGACCGGCTCTCAGGCCCGGCCCTGGGCCGAGTCTGCCCAAGTCCGCCTGGCCAGTGCTGACCACGGGCGCCGCGCCCTCTAGTGGGGGTTCCGCGTGGGTGCCCGGCGGGACCTCACGTCCTGGGAGTGGCGACTCTAAAGTCTCCTAAGCGGCAGTACCGGGTTGCCTGTCGCTGACTGTTGCTCGCCGACCGCTGGTCTCGCGGTGGACACCGGAAGTCTCACCTCTACCCCTTGTTGCAGACAACGCCTACGACCCTGACGTGAACGCCAGGCAGATCTGGATCGACAAGACGGTGATCGGTGCGCACATCTGCCTGACCTTCACCGACAACGGCAACGGGATGACGTCAGACAAGCTGCACAAAATGCTGAGGTGAGCAGCAGGTCCCCTGGAAAGTCATCGTGTTGGTGTCGCCGAGGCGTGACCCCCCGTAGCACAGTGCCCTCTGGCTTCCGCTCAGGGCTGTCGGTGGCCCCTGACCCTTCTCCCCGCTTCTCCCGCCCGCCTGGCCTGTGCTCGTGCTGCTCTCAGCTGCGGTGCACCTCCTTCAAGCTGATGTCGCCGACACGGTGCTTACGGTGGGTGAGGTCTTTTCTTTGTGGAGACCAGGTCTCGCTGCGTTGCCCGGGGTAGTCCGGAGCCCGCGGACTCAAGGGGTCCCCGGCCTCAGCCGCCCAGGTAGCTGGGATTATAGGCGCGCATCACCACGCCCAGCTTGTGGGTGAGTTTGAAAGAACAGGATGAGGAAGCAGCGGGAAGCGGTGCTGAGGCCTCGGGGTCCTGGGCCCGGTGGGCTGTCAGAATGGGAGGAGGCGGCATGAAGCCGGGGGCACCTGGAGTGGAAACTCAGGCACGGTGCAGGTCTGGAGCACGGGGAGTCTGCGGCGAGGCTCTCCTACTGCCTGTCAGATGCTGTTCAGGCTCGCAGGAAGTTGGCCAACCCCATCCGCAGTCAGTCACGCTGCCGTGGGCTCGCTGTGAGCAAGGCAGCGTCTCCCCCAGAGAGGAGACTTCATGAGACAAAGTCAGACGACCTGCCAGGTGTGCCCGCAGCCAGTTCCTGTCCCGGCTGTGTCGGCCTCCGGCCCTGTGATGCGCCTCTTTCCCTGTGTTCAGAGCCGGAGGGGACACACCCACATCAGTTGTTCGCTTGTGACTGCAGTGAGCGACCCAGGGCGAGGCCAGAGTCACACCAGTCTTCCGGCGTTTCTGCGTGACGGCGTAAAGAGGCGATTTTGCTTCTTCTAAAGGCCTTTCTTCTCCTTTTAGCTTTGGCTTCAGTGACAAAGTCACCATGAACGGCCATGTCCCGGTCGGGCTGTATGGGAACGGCTTCAAGTCTGGCTCCATGCGTTTGGGTAAAGATGCCATCGTTTTCACCAAAAACGGAGAAAGCATGAGCGTGGGCTTCTTGTCTCAGACGTACCTGGAGGCCATAAAAGCAGAGCATGTTATTGTTCCCATCGTGGCGTTCAACAAGCAACATATCCTTTTGGTTCTGAGACTGGAGACATACTCTGAGCCTTTCCCGCCCTTTGTCCTCCTCCAGAGTCTTGGTTTTTTTCCCATCTCCAGCCCCTGTTCCTGTTTACTCTACCCCTGAGACTGGCCTTTCTGTTCTCTCTTGGATTGATGCTGTGGGAATTCTTGCCGTTGAGTGGTTGTGTTTCATGGGAAGCTTCCCGTAGCCGTCCTCTTTGTTTCGGTCTTGCTGTGGTTTATTGAGGCTTGTGGTCTGGCTTGAAATGTTCGCTGATGACCATGAAAAGCAAGATAGCTTCCCCAAAATGTCTCCTTTATAAGCACGGTTCAGTCTTGGAAGCCATTACATTGGTCAGGAATAGTAATGAGCTTTCTCAGACGTCACCCTTCTTGGGGTTCATCTGAGATCAAACTGCCATTTTAAAACTTAGAAAATAAGAAGTAGTT
Organism: Uropsilus gracilis; assembly: GCA_004024945.1. Lineage (NCBI taxonomy): Eukaryota > Metazoa > Chordata > Mammalia > Eulipotyphla > Talpidae > Uropsilus > Uropsilus gracilis. The sequence continues at coordinate 10,242 of PVHY01018159.1, forward strand.
TTCTGTTACTTACATTTGTACTGGTTTCCATGTTTGTCCCGCCGCGCCCCTCCCTCCCCCCTGCTTTCTGTTTTAATTCTGATTTATACTGTTAGTCTAAGTCTTTAACTGAGGCTATACGACAGATGATTAATTTAGCAGAATCAAGAGCAAGCCTTGCTGCAATTCTGGAACATTCTCTGTTTTCTACGGAACAGAAATTACTGGCAGAACTTGATGCTATCATGGGTAAGAAGGGGACAAGGATCATCATCTGGAATCTCAGAAGGTAAATGCAGACCTCGGCCGGCTGTCACGCAGTTGGGGAGCCCGGTGGACTGGCATGGTTTCCTGCATCAGCCTTTGCCACGCAGAGTAGCAGCACACTGAGAGGTGCTCCTCTCTCAGCATGCTTAGTGATTTGTCTTCCCCAAGGGCGGTCGTTGAGGCCACTTTGGGATCATTTTATGTTACGGAAAGAAATGCGCTAGCCCTGCCGTCCGCTCTCCACGGAGCCGCTTGTTCCCCGGTCATCCCCCCCTCTTCTCCAAAATTCTCACAAAGCCAAGATGAGAGCCCAGCTTCCAGGTTCCAGCTTAGAGACGTCTCTGACTTAGGAAGTGAGAGAAGTCCTTTGTCCACGATTTAAGCTAACCCTGATGTCGCATCTGGTGAGAAGAGCGGAGGTGAAGTTCCTCTCTCGATACATTTCCAGTCCTTTGTCTGTGTGGGGATGAAGTCACTCGTAAACGAAATTTTGAAAATGATGATGACTGTGTAACACTGAGCCGTCTGAGGTCGTGCACCGCAGCGATAAGGCACGGAGGGGGCTAAGCCTAAAGTACCTGCGATTTTGGCCCTCTTGTGTTCCCTTTCTGTTGTCTTGCTCTAGCTGACCGCCCGCCCCCTTCCCTTCCCCTCCTCCCCCAATTTCTCTCAATTCTTGATAGTTATAGAATAACGTAGAGTTGGAGCGACAGTCCCTCTCCTGAACCGTTTCTGAGCTCCTCCCAGTGGCGACGTAGTGCGGCAGTGCTGTTGACTGGACACTGGTGCGCTTGGGACACAGGGCATCGCTCCGGGTGTCCCTCGCGTCACCCCTTTCGTGCCCGCACCCCGTGCTTCCCTCATCCTGGTGGCCCCTCCCACCTCACCTCCACTCCGGCAGCGCGGTCACTTGAAATGCTCCGGAACTGGATCCTGCAGCGCGACACCGCTGGGATTGACTTTTTCTCTTCCCCCCAATTCCCTGGCGTCACCCAGGTTCTTGGGCGTCTCAAGTGGTTGGCGTCCGTTCCTTGGCCAGATGTCGCGGGCACGGCGTCGGCCGGCGTGTTGATGCCATCCTCTTAAAGGACTCCCGCGTTGGGTGCAGTTTTGGGCTATTAAGAGAAAAGCTGCAGACGTCCTCGTAGGTTGCTTTGGGGGAAACGTAGTCCTCACTTCTTAGGGCAGAAGCCCGGAGTGTGCCTGCGGGTCCTGTGGCAGCTGCACGCTTGGACGGTTAAGACGTTGCCAGAATCTTGGTCCAAGTGACTCCACCACTTGCCGTCCCCGCAGCCCTGAGCCACGCATGTGCTTTGTCTTCTCCTCCTGCTTTGCTTTGCTTGCTTTCCCCGTGCCCCCGCCCCGCCACGAAGCCGAGCATGTTTTTGGTTTTTCTTGTAACGGGCGGTGTTTGCTTATCGTACAGCGAAGGTAAGATTCGGTTCTTCCCAAACGTTGTTTTTACAGCTGCAAAAACGCAACGGAGTTTGACTTTGATAAAGACAAGTATGACATCAGAATTCCTGAAGACTTAGATGAGACCACAGGGAAGAAAGGCTACAGGAAGCAGGAGCGGATGGACCAGATTGCCCCCGAGAGTGACTACTCCCTGAGAGTAGGTATTCGCTCTTCCCGTGGACTTGAGAGAAAGTCACCAAACTGTGAGCATTGCATTTGCCACGGGACTCCGTTCTGCGGTCGCTGCGCTGTGCTGCGGACACTGCCGTCACCGCCAAGAGGCAGAGTCCCACGCAGGTCTGCCCTCCCTGAGCGGCTCACGGGCACTTGGGCCGTTGCCCGCTGTGTTGCCGTCGCGGCTGACGGCTCCGGGCTCCTCCGGTGTCTGGCTGGCGCCTGGCAGGACCTGGGGCTGGAGTCACGTGCCCCCGCTGGCCGGGGCCAGCCTCAGCGTCAAACTAGATGGAGCGGGAAACTAGATCGAGGTTATCGAGATCGTTTCTGTAACTTGATTTTGTGATGAAGCTGAGATTTGACCTTAGAAATGGGTATGTTTTTTACTGTTGAAGATGCAGTTAATGTCTTGATGTAATGTTGACGCAGTAACAAGAGTATTAAGCCAGTCACTGTGACAAGGCATCTGGTGCTGTTTCGCTTCTCGTGCTAAAATTCCTCCATAGCTCCGAACGGAGCCCTTTGATGTCTGTAAGTGACCTGAGCACCTTGCGTTGACCATGGCGGGTGTTGTTCTTTCTTGACGTACACAAGTGTGTTAAGGAGATTTGCTCCCGTGCGATGCGAGCAGCTAGAGCAGACGGTGTAGGTTTAGCGCTCCTGCCACCCTGTAGAGTTGTAAGTGTCGTTCATGAATTTATGAACCGACAGCGAGCTTGTCATTGACTTTAAAACCAAGAGTTGAGGGCCGGGCACGGTGGCGCATGCCTGTAATCGGCAGCCTAGGAAGCCACAACCAGGACCAGGGATCGTGGTTCGAGTCCCACCTGGGGCACATAGCGAGACCTAGTTCCAGAAAAATAGCTGGGCGTGGTGGCGCATGCCTGTAATCCCAGCTACCTGGGAAGCTGAGGCTGGGGGTCGCTAGAGTCCGTGGTCCCCGGGCACCGGTTCCACAGGCAAAAAGAACGTGAGCTAGTCTCAAAAAAGAAAGCAAACCCAAAACAAGAGTTGAGAAAGCAAAGTAAGACCTGGCTCAGCGTTTACTTTGGTGTTGGGCTCAGTTATTCTTTGCCTTCAGGGTTTCTGGTAGCCTGAAGGCAGGTGAAGAAAAGTAGAGTTTAACTTGTCTCGGGATGTAACACTGGCCAAGAGCTGAACGTGGAAACTTCCGTGTGCTGGGAATCGCTGTGCTGGCATGCCTGCTGCTGGCACAGCTGGGGTGGCGAGGGGCCGCCCATCCGTGCAAGTCAGTGCCTGGTTGCAGTTTCCCTTCACTTTGATGCCGTGACTGTTATTTATGTCAGATTTTGCTCGTTATTTTTGCCTGAATAAAGTTTGTTGTTACGTGTCAGTCATAATAACAGTGTATGTACTTGATAGAAGAGCCAGGAAGTACGGTGCTTTCTTGTCCGTATCTGTACATATTTAAACAAATTGAGAGCCCAGCACAAATGCTGTTTTGTAACTTTTTTCCCTCATAGCACTTTGACATCTGTGGAGGTCAGTAGATTGTGTTCTGCAAGTCACTTTTATTGACTAGCGTTTGAGTTTATTTCTGAGGAAAAGTAATCCAATATGAACTAATGAAACATTACAGTCTGTATTATTTTATTCAAGAGTTAATGGGGTCCTTTAGCAAAGTGAGGTAATTAGCATTTTAAATCAGTGGTTAAGTAATGTTGGACAAATGGCAGATAACTTCACTTTTGTTGCTTTTGCAGGCTTACTGCAGCATATTATATCTAAAGCCAAGAATGCAGATCATCTTGCGTGGACAGAAAGTGAAAACACAGCTAGTTTCAAAGAGTCTCGCCTACATTGAACGTGATGTTTATCGACCAAAATTTTTAGTATCCTTTATTTTCCTTTACCTGATGCCATATAGAGATATATATCAAATGTCTCTGCCCTCCCTTTTTCCCCTTTTATGCTAGCATGGATTCTCATCCTCTCCACCTTTGCCCTTTCTCATGCATTTTTTGATTTAATGATGAAATAGAAAGGGTGATTTAAAGAGATTGAGGTGATGTGTTCCGAATTTCCTTAACATTTGAAGACTAAAACAGTGAGAATTACTTTTGGCTTCAACTGCAGAAATAAAGATCATTATGGGATAATGATGTATCACAGAAACAGACTCATCAAAGCTTATGAGAAAGTTGGATGCCAGTTAAGGGTAAGCTGTATGTATGAAAATGTCTCTTTCATAAATGTTAGAATATGATATTGGGTCAAATATGAAATAGCTTCATTGAGCTTTTTGCCCAGTAACTTAAAAGTCAGTGATTTTAGTAACACTGACATAGCACTTGAGCTTAGAATACTAATTTCTCTTTGATTATGAGTTGTCTGATGGGGAGGAGGGTGGTGGACAGAATATCTTATTTCTAGTTTGCAACGAAGACATTAAGTCTAATAAGAAGTTAGGTCTAATAAGACATTAGGTCTAAATAACTTGCCCATTGTGATTGCTTGGCAGTAAGAAAGGAGGAACCATTGATCGTTTTCAATAGAGCAGGATTGTGAATAAACAGTGTTTTTGCTGATGGTTGTGTTTATGAAAAATGTTTTTCATTAGCATTAAGTTTCTCTCTGTGTTTAGATAGTCAGAAGTAAGCTGTAATTATGATTGAAATAATACTTGTTGATCACAAGATGATCAAAATGTGACATTTTGAATTAAACGCATTAACCTATGGGTTAAAAAAAAACTTAATTTCAAATAACCAAGTTTTTTGTTTCATTATCATTAACATCACTGGGATGTATGACTTTGAGTCAACAGCTTTGACTTAGCTAGTAAACTTGAGGAACATTTTATACCAGATAAATGTATAATGTATAATGTATAAAACATTACAGTCTGTATTATTTTTGCTTATCACTGTGGTTATAGAAATGAGTTATTTGATTTCTGCAAAGAAACTGCATTCCATTTTATTCTTTATATAAGATTGAGGGTGATAATAATTGCCTGAATTCCTGACAGCAGCGGGAATGGTTTTAAAGAAAGACTATAACGTATGTAGGAATTAACTTTCAGAAAAGTAAATTAACTACCAGATACTGCTTTTTAATGTAATCCAAAACTCTTGAGAATCATGTGAACTAAAGTACAGAAAAATGCTACATGCAAATTATAATCTCTGTGGAAGGGTGATTATCCCAGGCATTATGCTCTAGACTTAAAACACCAATTCCGTTTTTTCAGGCGAACAACATGGGTGTGGGGGTGGTTGGAATCATAGAGTGCAATTTCCTAAAGCCAACCCACAACAAGCAAGATTTCGACTACACGAACGAGTACAGGTGAGTTCCCTATTTACATGCTGCCTTTTCGCAGTCTGTGTTCACAATGCACTCCTGCCTTTCTGAGCTGCAGGGGGCTGTTTTCTGGTCTAGATTTTCACATTCCAGAGAGTAGGGAGGTTAGAGACCTGCCCAAGAATACGTTTCATCGTCTTTGTCCACCGCCTGTGCCGTAGTATCTGCTCATTCGGACAGCTGACCTCACAGTCTGCCTCTGTCCCCGGTCATGGCCCTCGTCTTGGCTGACTTGGTTTTTCTAAAATTCTTCAAGACGCAGCCTGTCCTGCTTTCTTGGTAGCGGGTATTTGGTGTCGTCAGAAAATCCTGACACTTTGTGCTCAGGTGGCAACTTTAGGATGACTTAGTGCGGTGTCTGCAGTTGCCTTCGGGGCAGACGATGCCCTAGAGCGATGTGAGCCTCAGGCTTACCTAGATTTGTTTGCATTTCTTTTCCATTTGGGTGTTCCCAGTTGTTGGCCACTTTTCGGTCCATTGGATGCTTCCTTTTCTTTCCTGGATCTTGTCCTTTTCACGGGTGGAGACGTGTTTTCCTGGGACACGGGCCTGTGCTTCGTTTTCCATGTGCATCTTTGTTACAGGCGGCCAGTTGGCGCCTGTTTGGATCCTTTCAGGGCCTCCTCCCTTCCACTGGCACCTTCTCCCACCCACCCAGCCTCTGTCACATTTTGCTGCTTCTTGGCTTTGTCGTTCGGTCTCTGGGGTTGGGAGCGTTTCTCCCAGCCGGTGTCTGCATATGAAGTTCTTGATCAGGATAGGCACTGGCAGATGGCTGGTCCAGCTGGCCGTGTGACCTCTGCCCCGTCTCTGTGGCCTTCCTCTCCCTGTGGAGTGGGAGGGCGCCTAGTTCGCACTGAAGGCATCTTGGAACCGGGAATTCCGTTCCCGTCTATGGAAGCCCAGCGGCTGTGTTTCTGAGACTCTTTGTCACTATAGTTGTTGTCTCAGCTCCGTGTCCCGTGGATCCGAATTTTCGTTTATCCCAGGTCTTAGTTCTTTCTCTCCACCTCCATCTTCATGTGTACCTGCCTTTGAACTAGCGATTTAGTTGCTCCTGGTGAGGATTGACTGGGTTTGGAGTAACCAGAGGGGCGATAACTTCACAAACATTCACACATGTGTGCATGCGCACACACACACACACACACACACATGGACCCTCCCCACCCCCCTGTTGGCCTGCGTGACCAGCAGGGGAGGGCTGAGCTTCCAGGGGCATGGTTGACAGGTCTACCTGGAGGAGACAGGCGGAAACTGGGCACTAGCCCCTCGGTCCCAGGTTGCCTGTTAAGGCAGACTGGATCCCTGGAAACCTCCCTGGAGGGGTGGTTTTAATGTTAAAAAATCAATGTAATTCACAATGATTTTAGAAAAGCGAAATCTTGTTATTTTCGTACCATCAAAAGCACTTGATAAATCACACCGTCCATTTATGATTCAAAGAGAAGGTGAGCACGCACAGAATCATTAGTGAAAGGACAGGTTTGTGATAGTATTTACAAACCCAGCAGATCCCACCCGTAGTGGCAATTTAGTAAGTTAAGAGTGAGGCTGAGGTAGGATATCAGCTATTCACTATTGTTCTTGAGGAAATAACCAGAATAATAAAGGAAGAAAAAAGAGAAAGTTTGAGGGTTGGAAAACAAGGTATTTTTTGTTTGTTTGTTTGAGACTAGTTCTCGCTGTTTTTTATTTTTGCCCATGGAACCGCAGGCTCTCGTTGCCCAGGGGGCCACAGACTCAAGCCATCCCCAGCCTCAGCTTCCCAGGTAGCTGGGATTACAGGCGCATGCCACCATGCCCAACTATTTTTTTGGAACTAGGTCTTGCTATGGGCCCCAAGTGGGACTCCAATAGCTATCCTAACCCTGGCTACTTCATAGGCTGAAGCTTACAGGCACGAGCCACCATGCCTGGGCTTGGAAAACAAGGTATAAAGTGGCTTCCGTAGATTACAATGCTAAGTATACAGAAAGTCCAAAGCTTAGAATTAATAAAAGATCAAGTGAATATGTGTTAAAGATTCTTACATATTCAGAAACCAATTGTATCTGTATATTTGAACAAAACATCATAAATTTAAAAATTATAATAGTATCAAAAATATGTCAAGTATTTTGGAGTAAATAAAACAGGCATAGACTTCTACACACTGTACACTTCACAATACCATGGTGTGAATGTCAAGATAATATAAATAAGTAGGTGTGCCTTATTTAGGAAGGCAGTTTCTCCTAACGAATCTAATGTAAATTCCAGTTTTTTAAAACCCAGCAGATATGTGTGTCAATACGCTTATTCTAAGCTTTATGTTGGAAAGTGAAGCAGAATAGAAAAACTGAAAACAGACCCCCGCTATAGAAGCATATGGTGACCTGGTTGTAGATAATGGTACTTCGCGGTGTGCAGGGAAAATGATCGCTTTGCCAAAAATGCTAGATCAGCTGGCTTTCCATGAAGGGAAAATGAGTGTAAATTCTGACCTAGCATATGGAGCAAGAAATCAGTTCCAGACGGGTTTTTGACTCAATGAGAGACAGGAGCAGAAAACGAAAACAGTATTTTCATAAACTTTAGGCAAATTTTCCAAACAGGATGCAGTATTGATCCTAATGGGGAGAAGGACAGAGAAATGTTAGCACGGTGTTGGGCAGGCGGAACTAGGACCTTGCTGAGGCTGTGAAAATCATTGTTCGTTTTGAAAACTATCAGCTGAAGTCGTGAAAAGCTGCTGCCCTTGTGCCCCTGCGCTCGTCTTGGGTTGTTCTGAAGAGAAAGGGTGCAGCCGTGGGGGTCGGGAGTAGAGGCAGTGAGGAAGAACTGAAGGTGGCACGCGGGGTGCTGAGGGGGAAGGGTGTGTTCGCATTTCGGACGTTTGTATGACTGACAGTAGCGTTCCTGGTGGAGAAACCAGGAGAATGAGGTGTGGGCCTGCGGTGTTTGTCTTCATCTGCCAGTGTCGCAGTGGAAGTCTTGGTTTTTGTTTGTTTTAATGTGCACAAGGGCAAGGAAACATTTGTTCATGTGTGTGAATACGAAGAGGAGAGTACGACAGATGATTCAAGTAACTGCTGAGCTCTGTCAATGAAAATTGATTTTGGCACGTAAGGTTACGTGTGTCGGAGTAGCTGTGTTTTCACTTTGTGTACTAGTTAGAGGATGGCAATGTTGAAAATTGTTTTTTTCCAGATACTAAGACCACATAAGACCAAATTGTTCTGAATTTCATACTCTACTGTGCAGATTTATAATTTTTTAATTAAAAAAATCTTAATTTTACCTTTTTCATTGATTGCATATTATATATATATATATATATATATATATATATATATATGCACTTTATATGGCTGTCTACCCCTAAATTCTTTTTTAATGGAAGTGCGTGCCATTGGTCAGATCGCTGTGAGTGTGTGGGGAGTATAAGGTCTTCCCCCTCGGTGTCGTCCCACAGCGCACATGTTGCCAAGCACCCACACTCCTCCCCCGTAGGCTGTTGTGCTCTCTCCATTCCAGTTCTCAACCTGCCTTGGCTCCCACATCCCCTTTGGGAGCCTCAGTTCTGTGGCCAGCTTTCAAGGGCTGGTTTTAAAGTGTGTCCATCTCAGGCCGGGCATGGTGGCGCGTGCCTGTAGGTGACAGCCTAGGAAGCTGTGGCCGGGGCCAGGGATCGCGGTTCGAGTCCTGCTGGGGGCCCGTAGCGAGACCTAGTCCCAAAAAAATAGCTGGGTGTGGTGGCGTGTGCCTGTAACCCCAGCTACCTGGGAAGCTGAGCTTGGGGATTGCTTGAGTTTGTGGTACCCCGGGCAACATGAGCCTGTGGTTCCACAGGGAAAAATAGTGAGACCTAGTCTCAAAAAAAAAAAAAAAATGTGTCCATCTCATCCTTGGTGTCTCTAGTCCACATGTCAGTGACGCCCCCTGGCGTTCATCTTCCTCCTTCCTCTGCCCACACCATCCCTCCCAGCTCCCGCCAGGCTTCCCCACGTGGCATCTGTTTGGATTGCTGGTGATAGATACTCCATTTTGTAAACAGGCTCCATTGTCATCCGCTCATCTGGCGTGGGCTCTCGGCCTGTTTCCGCAGCCTGGCTGTTGCAAGTTGTGCTGCAGTGAATGCACCACCTTTTGATTTAGAGCTTTTGTAGACACTTAGGAGTGGAGTTGCTGGGACCTGTGGCAGATCGTTTCTGATTTTTTGCGAGACCTCCAGAAGGAGCTGTCCCAGTCTGCATTCCCGGCAACAGCGCAGTTCCACAGCCTCGCCAGCTCTCAACCGGAAACACCTGGTCTTCTTGATGGGGCCACGCTCACCCGTGTGAGGTGGGACCTCGTTGTGCTTCTGATGATCGTTGTTCTGATGCTCAGTGGTGATGGGCATTTTTCCCCCAAGATTTTATTTTCAGTTGGCAGCGTCACCCGCCTGTGTGGTGTGCTCCACGGTCGAGCAGCAGCTCATTTGTGGGCTTAGACCTGTTTCGCTCCATAGAGCCACCCATTTGCTTACGAGAATTTCCCAGTGTGGGAGAAGTGGACGTCTCGGTTGTGGGGCAGGAGCTGTTTTGCTGGTGACGGTAACTGACATCCATGAACCTGGGGTTCAGTTCTGGTTTGACTTGAAGCTTGGTCAGCGCACACTTTCTTAACAGAGGAGCCAAACTGGCCCTACTGTGTTGTGTCTTCCTTCTGCTGGGTGTCCTCATTGCGTATGGCCGTCACTTGAGTCTGCATTAGTCATTGTAACCTGTGGAGTCATCCTCTCCCCCTCAGTTGTCCTCCTGATCACCACAGTCCCCATGCTTATGCTTTCTCTGGGTGACAAAGATTTCATTTTCACTTTTTTATATTGATTTTATACTTTGCTTGTTTAAGGCTTACGATAGCAGCTCTAGGAGAAAAGCTAAATGATTACTGGAATGAAATGAAAGTGAAGAAAAACTCAGAATATCCTCTAAATTTACCGGTTGAAGATATACAGTAAGTACATTAAGAACTATATTGACACTCGCTGATACAAGATGTGATGTTAGAGGGCATGGTGATTGCATGGTGCTTGCACATTTTTGAGTAACCTCTAGGAAGAACTCAGTTCTGCAGCGTGAATCAGCACACTGTAAAAGGCATGAGCATGCATGACAGATTCATGCAAGAAGGAGTGTTTGTGTAACTACTATTGCATGTTGAATCATTTCTTCCACTAAAACACACGAGTCTTGACCTGGTAAAGTGATTTTCATGGGTGATACTTAGTAGTTTGAAGAACATTGACAGGTCTTGTGTAATATAAAGCCAGGCTTGATGTCAGATTTTAGTTCCAAGTAAGTAACTTTGTTACCTTGAGCGCGCATGATGTGGCCTCATTCACACACACACATTTATATGCACGTGCAGCTTTGCGTTTATCGTTTATGAAAGTGAGATTGCTGCTGTAATAAGTTCCAGGTGGGCATCACTGTAAACATCTCTAAGTGCTGCATTAAGCTCACCACTGAAACGAGCCTTTTGTAAACCCCCACTTCTGCATGTATGAAGTAGGAGCATTCAAGCACGTGCTCTCGGAGCTGTAAGAACTGCATGATGCCCGGCAAGCAGTCAGTGACACGTAGCCGTGCCGAGAGTGAACACTGGCCGCTGATGGGAGGTGTCCCAGGACGTAGAATGAAGAAGGAAAAATGCATGCAAATGCATGCAAGCACATACATTTCCCGCGTTTTGTTTTTCTGTTGTTGTTTTTAAATAGTCCGAAGGTCTTTACTCTTCCTGCGTCCGTCAGCCGTGTCTTCACAGGGAGTGGGTTCTGGCAGTGGGGCCCTGCCCGCAGCTTCTCACACGAGCAGTGCTCTGGGGGAGGCAGGCTGGGCTGCCTCGGAACCCCAGTGCCTTTTCCTCTGGCTTCATTTTCTTCTGAGCGTCTCCTTTCCCACGTTTCAGGAAGTGATCTTCCCTCCTAGAGCGCCTCATAATGCCAACATTAAGTCTCTTGGCAAGAATCTTGCCCTTCGCGTGTTGACAACAGTGCCACCTGCACGCTGGGTGACCCTGTAGGCGTGCCCCTGGTGCCATGGGAGTATTCGTGGGGCGTTCCTTTGAACTGCCCATCCTGTTGGCAGGCCACAGTGTCACCTTCCTTGTGGATTCGCAGTGCTGGGGCCAAGGAACAACCCCACATGTTCTCAAAGACCAGGAGACAGGGCGGGACCTCGCATCTCCCTTTGTTTATGTTGGCCAGTGGCGGCTGCTGGCAGAGGGTGGTCCGGGTTGTTCTCTGTCAGTGTCCGCTCATACCCGCAGACTCCTCAGTTGCAGGAAACGTGCCCAGATTTAAAAATTAACAGTGGTAACTGAAGCTGTAGGGGGCTTTTATATATATATATATATATATATATATATATATATATATATATATTTTTTTTTTTTATAAACTTCTGAGTTGATTGAAATTGTATACATCTGTAGCTGTATTTCGTAAACTAGATTTTTAAAAAGTTCCTGCCATTGAAGCCTGAAGGGAAATAGAAGTACGACTCCATAAGCTGTTTCTGGGGTCATGGTAGTTCTCAAATGGCACACACATGACAGCATTTTCAAACCAAAAACACACATTTTGGTTACGTAGATAGGCAGTAGCAGAGTTAACAGTGAGCACAGTTGTAAAATGGGTTCCCGTTACCGGCGTCCAACTCCTCTTTGCTGTCAGCTTGCTGAGTGGTTTTTCGCTGTGCTAGAAATACACCAGCTTGGATGTCGCATTTGATGGTGTAAATTGCAGAGCAAAGCATCTGAAATAATAGGCTTTTTCATTGTCATAGGACAAGCTTAGTGGCACGCTGCTTTGTTTAGATCTGTCCATCACGCTTAGCATTGAAGGCAGCCAAATGGTTTTTAAAACTTAAATTGTTCAGCAAGTTTTCAGGGCATTTTTTGGTCTTAAAAAAAAAAAAAAAAAAAAAAAAAAGCTTGACTACTTAGTGTCCATGCGGCCATGCTGATATGTTGCTATTTTGTCAACAGGAAACGTCCTGATCAAACGTGGGTTCAGTGTGACGCCTGCCTAAAGTGGCGAAAACTACCAGATGGGATAGATCAGCTTCCAGAAAAATGGTATTGCTCCAATAACCCTGACCCACAGTTCAGGTACCATATAGTTGGCAGTGCCCTTTTCGGAAAGGCAGAAAAGTGCGGTTCGAGATGAATGAATAGGCGCTGGTGACATTTGTCTCCATGTGATTTTCTGACTAGAAATTGTGATGTTCCTGAAGAGCCGGAAGATGAAGATTTGGTGCATCCCACTTACGAAAAAACCTACAAGAAGAAGTGAGTGCTGTGTTCATGTGCAGCGGGGACTCATGCCCACGTGTGGACAGTGGTGGGTGTTCAGTATTAGCGCTTCTCCGAGACGCAGCCAGTAGGAAGGTTACGGCCCCCGAAGCCATCTTTGGCATGGCGTGCGTAGCATCAGGTTCGGCTTTGTCTGTAAAGTCTGTGTGTGGGGGCTTGCTGTTTCTCCACCCGACAACTCTCCTGGCTGTAAGGCTTGTTGCGTGACGAATAATTTGTCTTTTTGGACCGACCACACGCAGACGAGTCGAGTGGACTGAGTACTGCCGTTCATGAAGGTGTAGTCTGAGAGGGGAGACTTGTGTCCTTGACAAAGTGGGCGTTCACGTGTGCCACCAAGAGCATGACCCAGGAAGCCTGTCAGGAGAGATTGCTTCTGCCTGGACTTGGGAGGGCCGAAGTGGAAACTCCTTTTTGCTGCAGGCCTTGAGGCATGGGTAGGGTGGACAGGTACAGGGAGCAGGGGTCTGTTGAGCTGGATTAGGATGCGTGTGTGAAAGGGCTCACGGGAACTGGAAGATGTGTGGTGACAGTCATGGCGAAGCCGAGGCCAGCGGCTGCACACAGGAGCCGAGTTCACTGGGACTCTTCCCTGCGACTTTGATTTGTAGTGTCGGGATCTTGAAGATAAATCCATCGGCGGGACTGGAAGTAAGGAAAGGAGTTAGGAGCCTGTGTGATACCCAGTTCAAAGGTCTAGGAATAGTGCCTCTGAGGATGGGCAGCTTGAGGCAGACACGAGGGTTTTCCTGAGATGAAAGGTGGAGCGTGACCCCGGGGGCTTATGACTACCGATGATAGCGCAGCGAAGGCAGAGGGCGAGGTCGTGTGCTGAGTAGTGATGGCAGCTACGTCGTGGGAAAGCAGGATTGAAAGGTAATAATGAAGCAAATATAAATATGTTCATTTTTCATCTTTTTTTTTTTTTTTTTTTTAAAGAGACAAGGAAAAATACAGGATTAGACAACTGGAAATGATCCCTCGGGTAATTAAGTTTTTCATTTTATTGCTGTGTCCTGTACAGTAAGTTCTCACCATCTTCAGTGGGCTTTTGGAAACTAACTTTGTGCAAAAAGGCATCTAATCTAACCGCAGCAGCTCCTCCATTCAGCTACCCGGAGCTGGGGTTGTGCTTTCCCACCGGTGTGTTGACTGAAGTGAAACCTCATTCTTCGAGCACCTGCTGTGCTGGGTGGTGGCTAGTTGGTGTGTGAAGGGTCACACGCAGGCGTTCCACTCGAGCAGTGACCTTGGGCTCTCGGTTTCCCCTCCCCTCTCCTGCTCCTCCTTCTCAGCCTTGGCTTCGGACCCAGCGACTTCCTTCAGGCTCTCGGATTTTCACTCTAGCTGGGCATCTTCCGAGGAAAGACAGCCATTCTTTGGAACACCTTACAGTCGGACAGCCAAGAAAAATGCACAGCGCCCCCAGGAGCCTGGTCCTGGTGCTTTCCTGGACCAAGGCTGTGGTCTGGAGGGAGGAGACATTGGCCTCCCTGGCTGGGTAGTTGGGCTGCGTGTGTGAGGTGCGCCGGTCTGCGGCGGCGTGTGTGCTTGCTGTAGCTGAGTGGTGTTCTCCTGTACAACAGCCGAAGACCCGTCTCTGACTTTGCTTGCCCTTTCGTTTGTTATTCCTACAGTCCGTCTGTTGGTGGGGCCATCTGGTTTCTGTCTTTTTTCTTTTCTGACTTATTTCTGAAAACCTGATTCTCTTCAGGTCCATCCATGTTGTCACAAATGTTTCCTATTTGTCGATTTTGACTGTGGAATAATACTCCGTTGTGTACATACACCACGTCTTTTTCAGCCACTCATCAGTTTTGGGGCATTCGGGTTTCCCTGTCCTGGCTGTTGTAAATAGTGCTGTGCATTAGTGTTTTGGTGACTTTGGGTAGATTCCCAGAGGTGGCGTTGCTGGATCGAATGGTAGTTCCATTTTGAGTAGTTTGAGGGTCCTCCACACAGCTTTGCATAGTGGCGGGACCAGTTTGCATTCCCACCAGCAGCGCAGAAGTGTCCATTTCTTTCCACATCCTCATCAGCACTTGTTGCCCTTTTTTTTTTTTTTTTTTTTTGAGACAGGCCATTCTTACCAGTGGAAGATAGTATATCTCGTTGTGGCTTTGATTTGCATTTCCCTGATTATTGATGTGATGTTGAACATTGTTTCGTATGCTCATTGGTCATTTGTATTTAAGGACCTGTGATAAGAGCAGAACGGGGGGAAAAAGACTGGGCGCTCACTTCGGTTTTTGCAGACAGTCTTTGTTATCATCATTTGCTTTCTCTTAGAAAAAGGAAGTCTTCGCTCTATCTTGATTAGCCCGATAGGTAGCTGAGGGTCAGCACGTCTTTCTGGGAAGGGCTACTTTGTAAACACCGGGGCCACCTCCCACCTCCGCCGCACACCAGTTGCTCTGTTCATCTCTTCGGACGTGAGCCCAGCCCTGGCTCACCTGCGGCTGGCTCGGCCCGCTGACCACTTTGCCCCCTGGCCTGGCCCACGGAGTGTAGGACCTGAGCTTCGTGCTGGGTGCTCTCCGGGATGCGGGGGAAATGTAGCTTTGTGCTCGGGGCAGCTTGCCTTGAAGCGGTCGCACTGAGATGGGGCTTCTCTTTCCTCCAAAAGATTAATCCTGACCTGTTTCGAACACCCACCGTGTCAAGTCGGAGCTTTTCACCCGTGAGGGAAAGCGTCTCCAGAGGACACTCTGCGGAGACCCCAAGTCCATACCCGACGCGGCTGGTCAGTAACCATCGCGTGTCCTCGCAGTCTGAGCCTGAGAGCAGCAGGTCAGTGGCTCGCACGGGTCTGCCCGTTTGGGGAGTCGAGGGTGAGGCGGCCTGGCCGCGGCGCTGCCGTGGTGGCTGTGCGGGCCGGGGACGTGACCGTCCGGGCCCATGAGCTCTTCCGAGCACGCTGCTTTGCTCCTCTTGTCTCGACCCCGATCCCGCTCGCGCCTCCAGCTGAAGAGCTTGCGTGAACGTACTGTCTGCAGTTTGGACTTTGATCAGGTGATCACTTCTTAAATTCCGTACAGTAGGAGACTCGCTCTTAAGATGGTCAGAATCCAGAGAGAGACGCCAAGCAGTTAGCGGTACAGCCCTGACGTCCGAGGTTGGCTCCTGTGTTCTTAGCGTCGCCCGCCTTACTGCTGTGTGCGTGGGTGCGTGCACAGAGGAGGGGTTAACCCCTTGACGGAGACAGGCAGCGCAGGCTTGGCGAGCAGGTGCCCCCTCGCTGGTGCCTGCGGTTCTGCAAGCTCCGGGGCTCAGTCCTGAGGCCTAGGTGAGCACAGGTGAGGACTGGGATGGCGGGAAGCTGGCAGCCCACGCTGCTGCCCCGATGGCGTCCTTGCTGGAGTGAGCCGTGAAACAACCGTCTTTGAGACAGGGGTGGCTTCCGGGAGGCTTAGAGCTTCCATCAGATCCTTACGGGGACTTTTGACCTTAGAAAAGATTTGAAATAGTTGCCTTGATGCCCATAAGTCGTCAGCGAGGGCATAGCCAAAGCAGTTTGCTGCTGATAGCGTAGGTTTTGGGGCCTTGCTTTGGGCTGACTTGCTTCTTAGCTAGGAGCTAGGTAAGTCTCAGAAAATAGAAATCTGTAATGTTTAAGGCAAGAAGCAATGGAGTTTATGTTTTAAAGTGACTAACATCACAATGAACAAAGCGTATGAAAGAATTTCCCATTAAAAGTTTTTGAAGCCTTTATCCTCAGATCCCCAGCGCAGCATCTGCGGAAAGGTGGTGCCTCAGCTGGCTCCTGAGGAAGCAAGTGGGAGCTAACAGGGAGCCCCAGCGAGGCTCCCGTCTCAGCCCGTGGACGCGGTCGGCGGTCCACAGGTGGAAATGAGGGTCGGGACGGGAGATGAGCTGGAAAACTCCAGAGTGTTGGGGACCCACCCCAGACTTGGGTCAGCGCAAAGGCACCTTGGCACTGTGGGCATCTGACACCCCTTCAGTGCGGCGGCGGGGGCAGGACCCACATGCACACGTAGAGCAGCAGTCAGGCTGCCCTGTCCCGGGCGTCCGAGTGTGCGGGCGTCTGCACCCGGCGCCCTCCGTCTCCTCAGCCCGGGGTCTGTGCGCACAGGCCCGGGCGCTTTCCGGCACAACATGCTGTCACGCGTGGGTAATGAAGCCTGAGGGCGGACAGTCTCACGTGGCGGCTGCAGGGGCCAGCACGGGCAGGCGGAGGAGCCCGGTTCAGCCCATTTTCCTGGTGGGGGGAACAGCTCCCACACCTTTCCCCGGCTGCACCAGCTCTTGCTTTGTCAGGAGGTGGGAAGCTTCTTCCCGGGGCAGCTTTGCTGCTGAAGACGCCGGCGATCTGTTTCACAGACGGG
The DNA here is from genome assembly GCA_004024945.1 of Uropsilus gracilis. Taxonomy (NCBI): domain Eukaryota; kingdom Metazoa; phylum Chordata; class Mammalia; order Eulipotyphla; family Talpidae; genus Uropsilus; species Uropsilus gracilis. Next base: position 27,134 of record PVHY01018159.1, read on the forward strand.
AGTGAGGGAAGGTTTGGGTTGCCGGGGCAGAGGGGCCTCGGGGGTCCCCCGAACAGAAGCCGAGGTGGTGAGGAGAGTGTGGGGGCCCCCGAGTCACCGTCCGGTCCTGGCCGCGCCCGCCCAGGTTGTTCCGAGCTGGGCGTGGATCGTCTGGAGTGCAAACTGAAGCGCAGGACGTAGAAGCAGCTGCGTGCGATGCATCAGGAGGTGGGCAGGCGCTGGACAAAAGGAGAGAAGATGGAAGACAGAGCATGTGCGGGCCAGCTGCTGAACAGGGGTGCAGAGCGGGAGTTGGGGAAATGGGGGGCTATGTAGGAGAGATGAACTCCCAGAAAGCGCAGACAGAGCCTGCTGGCTGGACAGAGCTCCGTGCTGAGAAACACACGGTTTCAGAACCCTGGGGAAAGGAGTTTTCTTTTAGGAGAAGGGAAGAAAGGTTACTTTCAAGAAGGTCAGAAATCAAAATGGCCACAGATGGCCCGGCGGCGACGGCAAGCTGATGCTCTTCCGGTGCCGAGCAAGCAGGGTCCAGCCGGGACGTGTGCACGGGGCCAGCCAGCGGTCCGTGAGGGGCGACTCAAGACCTGCATCCTGCAGAGCCCCTCAGCGTTGCCTTGTGTGTGGGCCAGTGGCTCCGGAGCAGGAGGGGCGTCCTTGAGATGCAGGGAATACAGGGACCGCCGTGGAACCAAGCCGCAGCCCCGGGCAGACATCCCCCGGCATGGGGCAGAAAGGCCAAGAGCTGGCCGTGAGTTCCGAGAAGATGAAACCGACGTAGAGAATGGGGCATTTTTTTAACCAGGAACAGATGAGAAGGTTCATGCTTGTGGTGGACTGAAAGCTCGTAGAAGTTAGAATGGCCGGGCCGCGGTGAACTCTGGGATAGAGAGGACAGGCGCCCGGTGGGCAGCCTTCTCCGTAGGGCTTGGACACCTCAAATGCTGGGGTGCTGGGTGGCCTGCTGCTGGCAGCACGGAGACCAGGCCCTGGAGAGGTTGCAGCGGTGCAGTTGTCCCCACACGTGTAAAGGAGAAGCGTCTGTCGTGCACCGAGTCACATTCTTGCGGCAGTACATACATGCTCTTTTTTTTTTTGGAGACCAGGTCTCGCTGTTTTTGCCCGGGGAACCGCAGGCTCAAGCAGTCCCCAGCCTCAGCCTCCCCGGTAGCTGGGATGACAGTCGGCACCTCCACGCCCAGCTCTTTTTTGGGACTAGGTCTCCTGTGTTGCCCTGACCGGGACTCAAACTGCAGTTCCCAGGCCCCGCCTATAGGCTCTATAGGCTGTTGCTTACAGGCACGCGCCACCATGCCCTGCCTGCAGTACATACATTTTCATTGCAGTGACGCTGCGCCGTCCTAACACCGTCTCTGTGAATTGGCAGATGCTGCCTCAGGCTTGGCCGTTGTGTCGGAAGCTGTAGCTCACACGCTCCCCTTTATCTGTCTGCATCTTTTCCAGCCTGAAACGGAGACTTCCTGTTCGCTCCTCAATTCTGAATGCAAAGAGTCGGAGACTGAGCAATCAGACGTTTGAAAATTCGGCTTGTAAAGAGGGTGACGACGACGACGACGACGACGAGGACGTCATCATCCTCGAGGAGAACAGCACGCCCAAGCCCGCCACCGAGCCCGACGTGGAGGTGAAGGCCGAGCAGAGCCTCGGGGAGCAGAGCGGCCTTCTGGGCGAGCCGGTGGGCGAGGACGAGCCCGGCGGCCGGACCGGCTCCCCGAGCACCTCGGCCTCCCGATGCGAGCAAGGGACCACCGCGGCCACCCAGACCGAGGTCCCAAGCCTGGTGGTCAAGAAGGAGGAGACGGTGGAAGATGAGATCGATGTGCGGAATCAGGCGCCCGCCGCGCTGCCCTGCGCGGAGGCCGTGAAGACCCAGGAGAGCCAGGAGCCCTTGGAGCCGCGCGGGGGCGAGGGCCGGCTGGACGCGCTCAGGAGCGAGCTGCTGCTCGCCACCCAGGAGCGGGAGAGCTACAAGCAGCAGTGCCGCGCGCTCACCGCGCAGATGCAGGCGCTGCAGCGGAGGCTGGCGGAGCTGAACGACAGGTGCGTGAAGAAGGAGACGAGCCACCAGGCCACGGAAACGGACGCCGTCTTCCTGCTGGAGAGCGTCAACGGCACGGCCGAGCGCGCGGAGCACGCGGCGTCGCGGTACCAGCAGGCGCTGGAGGAGATCGAGCGGCTCAAGCGGCAGTGCGGCGCCGCGCCCGTCAAGGCCGAGTGCAGCCGGTGCGCGGGCGGCGAGAGCCGGAGCGAGATGGACGAGATGGTGGTGCAGCTGGACGACGTGTTCCGGCAGCTGGACAGGTGCACGGTGGAGCGGGACCAGTACAAGCACGAGGTGAGTCCTGGCCTCCCTCCGCAGGGCCTTGCGGCCCGGGCGCTCCGCCCCCTGGAACGGCCGCTGGCGAGGCCGGGCCGACCCTCAGCTCCTGCCGCCGGGGGCCGCTGCTGCTCAGCGGGGGACGCGCCTCCTGGGGGCCTTCGGGATCCCCGCGCCTCTAGCACGGCCCCTGCTCCTTAGCAAGTCTTGAGGAGACGGGCGTCGTCGCAATGTGGGGGCTGTGACCAGGTTTGGCGGAGGGAGGGGTGCGGTGTCTGCAGGTGGCTGGTGTGCGCCTGTAAGAGAGGCGTCCCCTCCCCGTGGTGCTGGTTCGGGGCTCTCCTGTG
>PVHY01018160.1:0-21935 GCA_004024945.1 Uropsilus gracilis
TCGCGGTTCGAGTCCCGCCTGGGGCCCGTAGCGAGACCTAGTTCCAAAAAATAGCTGGGCGTGGTGGCGCGCACCTGTCATCCCAGCTACCTGGGAAGCTGAGGCTGGGGATTGCTTGAGTCCGTGGTACCCCGGGCAACGAGAGCCTGCGGTTCCACGGGCAAAAACAGCGAGACCTTGTCTCAAAAAAAAAAAAAAAAAAAAAATACTGTCCTTTAAAGCACAAGTGGGTTTCTTTGTTTTCAAGTCCAATTTACTTCACTATTTCCTTTGTTGCTTGTACTTTCAGTATCATGTCTAAGAAGGTTTTGTCCAAGGTCACAGAAGATTTACTCTGAGGCATTCTTCAAAGAGTTTTAAGAATTTTAGCTGTTACATTTAGGTCAAAAATCAATTTTTATTTAATTTTTGTGTAACATCTGAGGTAAGGGTTCAATTTCATTCTTTTCATGTGGCTATTCAGATGTCATAGCATCACTTATTATTACTCTTTCTGCCACTGAAATGTCTTAAGATCTTTGTCAAAAATCAACTGACCATAAATGTGAGGGTTTATTTCTATTTTATTCCATTAATTTGTACATCTATGCTCATGCCAATACCAATAGTCTTCATTACTATAGCTTTGTAATATATTACAAAATCAGAAAGTTGAGGACCCTCCAACTTCCTTTTTCAAGACAACTGGCTATTCTGGTCTCAATTCCTTAATTTTAAAAGGTGGGTGGGCCCGGCACAGTGGCACGTGCCTGTTAGTGGCAGCCTAGGAAGTGGCGGAGACCAGGGATCACAGTTCGAGTCCCACTCAGGGCAACATAGCAAGGCCTAGTTCCAAAAAAAAATAGCTGGACATGGTGGCATGCACCTGTAATCCCAGGGAAGCTGAGGCTAGGGGGATTGATTGAGTCCGTGGTACCACAGGCAATATGAGCCTGTGGTTCCATGGGCAAAACTAGCAAGACCTAGTCTCAAAAAAAAAGGGGGGGGTGTGGGGAGTTGGACAAAGATAGCAATGGCTCTGCAAATCAATTTGGAGAGAACCACCATCCTGACTTATGTCTTCCAACCCATGAAAAAGGTTTTTATTTTTCAGACTACAAGTTTTGCATTTCCTTTGTTAAATCGCTTACTTTTTGATGCAGCTGGAAATGGAAATATTTAATTCATTTCCTGATTGTTCATCTCTAGGGTACAGAAATACAATTCTTTCTTATCTATATTATTGTGTATCCTGAATCTTGCTAAATTCATTTACTGGTCCTAATAATCTTTCAGTGGCTTTCTTAGGATATTCTAAATAAAATCCTATGATCTTGCTGGACATGGTGGCGTGCACCTGTAATCCAAGCGCTAGGAGGCAAGAGGTCAGGGATTGCTTGAGTTCACAGGTTCAAGACTACCCCGGGCAACACAGCAAGACCTGGTCTTGAAAAAGCAGCCAGTGCGGTGGCGAGCACCTGTAATCCAAGCTACCTGGGAGGATGAAGCTGATGATCGCTTGAGTCTGTGGGATCAGGACTACTCCAGGAACATAGCTAGACCTAGTCTCAGAAAGAAAAAAAAACCCCTATGATCCTGAAAAAGAGGTCATTTTATTTCCATCTTGCCAAGTTAGACACTTTTTTATTATTTCCTAGCCTAACTGCTCTGGCCAGAACCTCCAGTACAATGTCAAACAGAAATCCCAAGAGTGAAAGCATATGGAGGATCCTCAAAACAATGTAAGTGGATCTGTCATATGATCCAGCAGTTCAACTTATGGGAATACACCCAGAGGAAACAAGATCACTAAGTTTCGAAGGGAAACCTACACTCATATTTATTGCAGCACTATTTCACAATAGCTAAGATATGGAAACAAACTAATGCCCCCAAAGAAACAAATGGCTCAAGAAGATGTGACTTATATATACAGTAGAATACTACTCAGCAATCAAAAAAAGATAAAACATGCTATTTGTGGCAAAGTGGATGGAATTATGCTAAACGAAGTAAGTCAGGAGAAAGAAAAATATTGGATGGTCATAGGGGATACACAGGGAAATTGAACAAAGGATCAGGAAAAAAACAAAACTTGCAGGCAAACCACAGATTTGAGGCATATAGCAGGAGGGGGATCAAAACAGGGGAGAAAAGAGGACAAGAGAATATGGTGATGGTTCACAGGTGCTATAGTGGTGGGAAAATTACAGGACATACCTGAGAAGAGAAATCAAATATACAAAATGAACGATACAATGGGGAAAAAAAGCCAAGAGTAGACGTCCTTACATGTTACTGGTTACAGGTTTTCACAGATATCCATTATCCAATTGCAAAGTCCCTTTAATTTCTATTTTATTCAATAATTCAGTATGAAAGTGTACTGAATTTTTTTCAAACATTTTCACTAATATGTTCCCTAATATGATTCATGCTGTTTTGGTCCCTTATTTTAAAGTACATTACACTAATTTTTCAACAGTTATTACATAATATATTCGTTTTTTTGTTTGTTTGTTTGTTTTTTGAGACTAGGTCTTGCTATTTTTGCCCATGGAACCACAGGCTCACGTCGCCTGGAGTAACACAGGCTCACGTCGCCCGGAGTACCACAGACTCAAGCAATCCCCAGCCTCAGCTTCCCAGGAAGCTGGGATTACAGGTGCATGCCACCACACCCAGCTATCTTTTTGGGACTAGGTCTCACTATGTGGACCCAGTAGAACTCGAACTGCAATCCCTGGCCCCAGCTGTGGCTTCCTGCTTCCTGCCACCTATAGGCATACGCCACCATGCCCGGCCAACGCCCAGCTATTTTTCTGGAACTAGTTCTCACTATGTTGCCCTGAGTGGGACTCGAACCACGATCCCTAGTACCCGCTGAGGATTCCTAGGATGCCACTTACAGGTAGGTACATGCCACCATGCCAGGTCCACAAGTCTAAATAATTCTTATCTCTTTTATACCTCTCCCCACCCTGAATCTCTTCTATGTCTTATTCAAAGGTACTAAAGGGCAAACTGATCTGTGTACTGGGGAGACATTCACACTTCATTTAATTATGCCACATTAGAGTGAAAATCCACCACCACCATGTCCAATCAAGCTTTCATCAGTCACTAAAAGTAAAAAAGGAGAACACTTTTTTAACAAAACAAACTGAGATAAAACACAGACACAAAAACACCAAGAAAAAAAGTCACCATTTATAAAGGGTTGTAGCAAAGCATTGTGCCTCGTTAATGCTCTTTGAATGAGAGGAGGAGTGGGAAAACAAGAATTCAAGTGAAATATTATCCTCTCCAGAGTCAAAAAGGTAGAAAAAGAGAATTGTGAGCAGCTGTGGGCATCACACCAGGGTAATCTGCCAAGACCTCACACTTCACCCATATCCCCAAAGAAATCTAACAGAAACTCCTTTACCATAAATATAATACCAGTTTCAATTCTGAGGACATCATGTTTATAGAATACCAACATATATTAAGCACCTTCCTAAATGGATGGATAGGGGGATGAATGTCCTTTGGAAACAATGTGTTATTATTTAAACAATTTAAAATTTGTCTTATTATTTGTAATTATAAAATCTCAATTATCCTGGAGATTAGTACCAAATTCTTAAACTTTAAATGCTAAATTGTATGAAACTTGACATATCTTGCTTTAAAAACGGTTATCACTTAGTACAGATGTACATATAAGCATATGCAACAAACTGCTAACTTAGGTGGCTTAACCTCTGTGGAACCAGAAAGAATGAGGATTAAGAGGGCACAGAGAGGGAGAAAAATGACAACGAAAGAAGCAACACACACACATGTTAAGTCAGTTTATAAGTGACTTTCCTCCATTGTTCTACAAAAAATGTTGACATTTCATGGATTCAGTGGTGCTCTTTTATCTCTAATGTGGAATTAAATATTTTACATTCTTTTTTTTTTTTTTTTTTGAGACTAGGTCTCACTATTTTTGCCCATGGAACCGCAGGCTTTCGATGCCCAGGGTACCACAGACTCACGCATTCCCCAGCCTCAGCTTCCCAGGTAGCTGGGATCACAGGCGTGCGCCACCACACCCAGCCATTTTTTGGGAACTAGGTCTCGCTACAAGCCCCAGGCAGAACTCGAACTGCAATCCCTAGTCCCGGCCACTTCATAGGCTGAAGCTTACAGGCATGAGCCATCGTGCCTGGCCTTACATTCTTTTTTTTTTTTTTTAAAGACTAGGTCTCGCTATTTTTTTCCTGTGGAACCGCAGGCTCATGTTGAGCGGGGTACCACGAACTCAAGCAATCCCCAGCCTCAACTTCCCAGGTAGCCGGGAGTACAGGCGCACGCCACCACATCCAGCTATTTTTTTGGGCCTGGGTCTCGCTATGTTGCCCCGAGTGGGACTCGAACCGCGATCCCCAGACCAGTCGCGACTCCATAGGCTGTCGCTTACAGGCACGCGCCACCGTGCCCGGATTGACAAAATCATATCTTTTTTTATCTTTAGGACTTTAAAGATGATTAATATAGGTCAGCCAGTTTTTTTCTTTTTGGAGACTAATTCTCGCTATATTTGCCCATGGAACCGCAGGCTCACATCCAGGGTACCAGACTGAAGCAATCCCCAGCCTAAGCTTCCCAGGGAGCTGGGATTACAGGCACATGCCACCACGCCCAGCTAATTTTTTTGGGACAAGGTCTCGCTATGCTCCCCATGGTCAGGTCTCAAACTGTGATCCCCAGTCCCAGCCGCTCTCCATAGGCTGACACAGGCACGAGCTATCATGCCTGGCTAGGTCAACCAGTCTTAAAGCCATTGGGGCTCTATGCTTTAAAAATGTTGTTATAATGGAAATATTAATTCAAGCATATCCAGTAGAAAATAATGTACAGATCATCCAGTTTCAAAAACTGATCAAAACTTTAGTAAAGTTTTGGAAGCTATAATCAATCTCGAAAGCTATTTCCCCAAACATTTTCTTAAAAAAAAAAAATTATTTGTATATCAAAGACATGCCATATCCAAATGATTCACCTCTGCATGCTTCTCTGTTTGTGCTCTGCAAATAAGTCTAAAAGGTGACTCAGGGCCAGGCATGGTGACACATGCCTGTAAGCAGCAGCCTAGGAAACCGCAGCAGGTTTCGTGTGTCAAGGCCTGCTCGGGGCAACAGAGCGAGACCTAGTCCCAAAAAATAGCTGAGCATGGTGGTGCACACCTGTAATCCCAGCTACCTGGGACTCTGAGGCTGGAGATTGCTTGAGTCCATGGTACCACGGGCAAATGAGGCTGTGGTTCCATGGGCAAAAATAGCGCAATCTAGTCTCAACAACAACAAATTAAAGATGACTTTTACCAGCAAATAACAATCACTCCAATTTAAGCTGAAACACATTTAAAGTAAATTTCAAGTTATAACTTTATCCTAATGGTATGAGTAGTCCAAAATCATTTTGTCATTGTCAGTTGTTTCATCAACTTGTTTTTAGAAGTGCGAGTACTTAATAATAGATGAGGAAAATTTAAATGATAAGGAGAAAACACACATTCATAACCTACATTTTTTGATTAGCAAGCCTGAAAAGTTAAAGCTTATCTCTAGGGTGTACCAAAAGTCACTGTAAGCTCAGTCAGCTGTTTGGCCTTTGGGGACTCATTTGATAAAGTAGTTTCTTATCCATGTGCTTCTATGCTAGTTTTAACATCAACTTCCCTGAAAACAAGTCTGTATATAAACAAAACATATTTTAGACCACCCATGCTAATAATGGATATGTCTACAAAATTAATTCTCAAAAATAAATTCAAATTTTTGTAAATTCTGTTTACAAAAATAATTCCTAACAATTAATGAACCAGAAGGAGGATTCAAAGGAACCCAAACTTTACACTGAACCTTCTCACACTGACCCTTCTGGGTTCAGTGACGCCAACACCATCAGAGAAACAGTATCTGGTCATTGGTTCTTGTGTCTGGGTAACTGTGAAACAAAAGTCCCAACTTTGTATTGTTCTCACTACATCAGACAACCAGTGTTAGTTATCCATGGACATTTGTATAATTTTCCTAAGAAATTCCCCTGAAAGCAAGCTCTGAAGCAGTTTAAAAGTACTGCAAACATGATATAAAAATACATATGGGTTGTTCACAATAAGAAAAGTGCTTCTTTATCCTGTTAAGAATATTGTCAGTGTGGAAAATACTGGGTCAGCTCTTATCCACAGGTTTGATTCTAAAATCTCTAAAAAGTGAGATTGCTGCTCCTATTTTTCCAGCACTGGCATTTCTTCTGTGGTAAACAGGAGCAATGTTACTTGTGTCTTAGAAAACGCATATTAAACTGCACAGTGAAAGAAAAAAAATGCTGCTAAATTTGAGGGAAAAAGGTAATTTCTTTCTGACATTATTTCCACTTACTTTGGAACTTGGGGCTCTCAAATACAAACCAATTTGTTCTCAAAGATCTCCAAAACTCTGTATTCTATGGGTAGGGTGAACAATGTGGGCTCCTGTCTTTGTAGCTGAAAGCCAATTCCATCTCAAAGTGAGACTTAATTTCCATCATTTTAATAGTCAATCAACTAATAAACAATAGATGCTGTTCTCGTCTCCTATTTACCTGCTGCAAACTGCTTTCTTCCCCATCATGAAAAGGGCAAAAAACAAAAATCTCTAGAAATCTGGGAGGATGAGGGTCCCAAGCAAGTGCTCAAGCACTTTTAGAGAAAGTGAAACCAAACTAATAATTCTAATAACAGAAATTCTTATTGGTGACAAGGGTTTTCACCTGATTGTGCATTCCCCCAACCTCCCCCCCCACCACCAAATAAAATGAGGATTTGGAATAGCCTATCACTGACCATAAAACTTAAGTGTGCACAAACTAAGCAGGACATCCCTCATCCTTACCTCAGTCATCCCTTAAAAACAGAGTTAGTTGGTGTTAAACTTTTGGCTTTTAACCAAAAAATTATTCATTCACCATCACCCCCATGCCAACAACTCTGAAATTAAACAGAGGATATGATTTAAAATTTGCGGCCCGGCATGGTGGCTTATGCCTGTAAGCTTCAGCCTATGAAGCGGCCGGGGCTAGGGATCGCGGTTCGAGTCCCGCCTGGGGCCCGTAGCGAGACCTAGTTCCAAAAAAATAGCTGGGTGTGGTGGTGCAGCTATTTGGGAAGCTGAGGCTGGGGATCGCTTGAGTCTGTGGTACCCCAGGTAAGGTGAGCCTGCAGTTCCACGGGCAAAAATAGCGAGACCTAGTCCAAAAAAAGGAATCATAGGTTTGGCATGGTGTTCCAAAAAAATAGCTGGGCACAGTGGTGCATGCCTGTAATCCCAGCTACCTGGGAAGTTGAGGCTGCGGATTGCCTGAGTCTGTGGTACCCCAGGTAAGGTGAGCCCGCAGTTCCACAGGCAAAAATTAATAAGACCTAGTCACACACACAAAAAAGTTTTGCATCGAGCCGGGCAAGATGGTGCATGCCTTTTAAGTTTCAGCCTATGAAGTGGCTGGGGCTAGGGAATCGCTGTTCGAGCCCCGCTTGGGGCAACATAGCGAGACCTAGTTCAAAAAATAGCTGGACGTGGTGGCACATGCCTGTAACCCCAGCTACCTGGGAAGCTGAGGCTGGGGATGGCTTGAGTCTGTGGTACCCCCAGGCAACGTGAGCCTGTGGTTCCACGGGCAAAAACAGCAAGACTCTTCAGTGACTAAATTAGTTTCATGTCCCAAAGACATGGCAAACTCCAAACCCTTCATCAATCACATTTTAAAGGATCAGGAACACATACTTCTCAAAGACTAGGGAAGGTAGGAAAAATTTAATGATCGGTATTTTTCATATGGCTCAGAATACATGCATGGGGACACGAATATTTCAAATCTGATTTCCAATCAGGAAACAAAGCTTTTTCATTTTTTAAATACCCCTTCAAAAAAATTAAATAATTTAACAGTGACAAACATTTGTTGGAAAACACTAGTCATTCTTTCAAACTGCTGTTTCTCCCCCATTAAAATATATGGAAGTCTTAAGAAAGTTGGAATATTATATTCAAAGAAAGCAACATAATTTAACCAATTTTGAAAAATACAGAAAATGAATACAGGTCTCAAGTCACCAGTTTGAAAAAAACTAGTAAAAACACAAAAATTATTACATGCCAATTTCTTTTACTATAAATTTATGCCTCCTAGAAGTATTCAGAAGGAATGTAAGTAATAAAATCAACTTTACTTGCTAGCACCCATGTTTTAACTGTGTGTGCAGTTTATCTAATAAGTAACTACTTGGCATGAGAAGAGTTCTGTGGGAATTTAGGATAGTAGTAATCTCTAGAGATTTCAGCTTATTCACTTGTTAAATGTGAGTAATACTGAACACATACCTTATCATCTGTGGTTTCAGGACAGGTACTAGGCTGGACATAATACAAATAGGACACTGCTCTAAGATGCTCACTGGAAAGGTAAATACACAATCATTTCACAATTTCTAAAGTAGTCTTTGCTTTCTTATAAAAGCTCATATCAAATTCTCTGTATCCTATGGACGCTGGTAAAATTGCTATGAGTATATACTTTGAAAACACCATGTTCCCAAAGTGCCAAGAGAATTCTTCTATTACAGACAGGTTCCCTGGTTCTGCTTCAATTATAACTAGAAAATTGTTTAATACTTTCCAGGCTTATTTTTTGTTTGTTTATTTTTTTGAGACTAGGTCTTGCTATTTTTGCCCGTGGAACCACAGGCTCACATTGCCTAGGGTACCACAGACTCAAGCCATCCCCAGCCTCAGCTTCCCAGGTAGCTGGGATAAAAGGTGCATGCCACCATGCCCAGCTATTTTTTGGAACCAGATCTCGCTATGTTGCCCCAAGCAGGACTCAAGTGCCATCCCAGCTGCTTCATAAGTTGAAGCTAACAGGCACGCACCACTGTGTCCAGCAAATACTTTCCAGGCTAATGATGTTGAGTTTAGAAGTTTTCTTTTTGCTTGTAACAGAGTGAAGTCAGAAAGGTCACTATTTAGGCCGGGCATGGTGGCGCATGCCTGTAGGTGGCAGCCTAGGAAGCCACGGCCGGGGCCAGGGATCATGGTTCAAGTTCCACCGGGAGCACATAGCAAGACCTAGTCCCAAAAAATAGCTGGCATGGTGGTGCACACCTATAATCCCAGCTACCTGGGAAGCTGAGGCTGGGGATTGCTTGAGTCCGTGGTACCCCGGGCAATGAGAGCCTGCGGTTCCACGGGCAAAATAGCAAGACCTAGTCTCAAAAAAAAAAAAAAAAAAAAAAAAAAAAAAAAAAAAAAAAAAAAAAAAAAAAAAAAAAAAAAAAAAAAAAAAAAAAAAAAAAAAAAAAAAAAAAAAAGTATCACCTGGGTCTACAAAGGAAATCAAGAATCCAACTTCTTGTTTCCATTTAAAATTAGTTAATTAAAGCACTACACAAAACTATTTAAATTGAGAGATAAGCCATCTATCCCAATTCCAGATAATTTACAGAACTCGGTTCAGATACATGTGGTTAGTAAAGCTCCCTAATCTGAGGTTTCTTTCAAGAACACCACAAAATACATCTAGAAGTAGTCTTACTTTCTCCTAGGACATCTATTTGCTTTTTAAAAACAGTAACAAGACTGAATTCATCTGATTTCCATTTGATAGCTCTGACTTGGCATAGTTTCAAAATTCTAAATGATCTGATCCTTGCTTACTGTCCATCTTCATCTCAAATCAACTCTCCCATTCACTCACTCTAACAGAGACACAACTGCCTTCCTTGAATAAACTGGATATTATAACCTCAGCACCATTACACTGTCCACTCTCTGCATAAACACTCCTCCACAATCTCAAGCATGACCAGCACCTCAGATCACAGACCTTTGCCAACTTCAAAGTTTTTCTTTTAGCATCCCAGCTATTGAAACCTTACTTTTCACCCACCCCAGGTTACCTTATACTACTATTTCCAGCCTAACACTTAGGGAAATCCAGAAATATCTCACCTACCTCCCCAAACTAGAACATGAGCCCCCACCAAGAACCAGGGATCTTGTCTAGTCTATCCCCCAGCACAGAGAATAGGCACAGTAATAATCCCTGAAATGTTTACTGATAAGCAAATGTCTGAAAAATCAAAAGTAGTCTAGAGACAAAAAGTAAGAATCCTAGAAGTCAAAATTCAGGATATTTATTAAAGGGGGGAAAAAAGTAACCAATTTCCTATATACATGACCACTGCGACTTTTCAAATTTCGAAATTTAAGTCTTTAAAGGTATATTTCTGCCGGGCATAGTGGCACATGCCTGTAAGCTTCAGCCTATGAAGCGGCTGGGGCTGGGGATTGCGGTTCTCGAGTCCCACTCAGGAGAACATAGAGAGATCTAGTCCCAAAAAAGTAGCTGAATGTGGTGGTGCGCGCCTGTAATCCCAGCTACCTGGGAAGCTGAGGCTGGGAATTGCTTGAGCCTGTGATACCCCGGGCAGCGTAAGCCTGCGGTTTCATGGGCAAAAATAGCAAGACTTAGTTTCAAAAAAATAAAAATTAATAAATAGAAATAAATATATATTTCCATTATGACTAGAAATAAGTACAGAAATAATTTAGTTTAAGCCTGGAGGAGAAAGGCTTGCATTATTAAATATTTAAAGATATAAGACTATAAGCCGGGCACGGTGGGGTTCATGCTTGTAAGCTTCAGACTATGAAGCAGCCGGGGCTAGGGATCACGGTTCGAGTCCTGCTTGGGGCCCGTAGCGAGACCTAGTTCCAAAAAAATAGCTGGGCATGGTGGCGCGCGCCTGTCATCCCAGCTACCTGGGAAGCTGAAGCTGGGGATTGCTGGAGTCCGTGGTACCCCAGGCAATGAGAGCCTGCGGTTCCACAGGCAAAAATAACAAGACCTAGTCTTAAAAAAAAAAAAAAATTAAAGGCCAGGTACGGTGGCTCGTGCTTGTAAGCTTCAGCCTATGAAGAGGCCGGGGCTAGGGATCGCGGTTCGAGTCCCGCCTGAAGCCCGTAGCGAGACCTAGCTCCAAAAAAATAGCTGGGCGTGGGCGTGGTGGCATGCGCCTGTCATCTCAGCTACCTGGGAAGCTGAAGCTGGGGATTGCTCAAGAGTGTGGTACCCCGGGCAACGAGAGCCTGCGGTTCCACGGACAAAAATAGCAAGACCTAGTCTCAAAAAAAAAAAAAAGACTATAATAATAAAAACACTGAGTATGGAACAAAATAAAGTCTAGATACACACCGTATAACACACTCTAATGGTGGCTTAAGTCACTAAAAAGTAAATCAACAGCTGGAACCAACTGATTAATGATGTGGTCAAAAACTAATTTATTCTTGCCATAAACAAAATTCCACATATAATAAAGCTATCTGAAAAAGGAAGAAAAAGTAATACTGTTTATTTGGTATATCTGTCTAAGTCTGTTAAATCTGATTATCATTTTCTCAGAGATAATACTATAAGGTAGATACTATTATCATCCCTTTCACATATGAAATGGTTATTCACAATCTTAAACATTATGTTATCTCACCTCTCATTTCACAGAGAACAAAACAATGTTCTTGAATATTAAAATATAAGAACATACATCTAGTAAATTCCACTTCTGGCTATTTATCCAAGAGAACTGAAATCAGATCTTGAAGACATTCTTGAAGATATACTAGCACTTCATGGGCCGGGCATGGTGGCTCGTGTCTCTAAGCTTCAGCCCTATGAAGCGGCCGGAGCTAGGGATCGCGTTTCGAGTCCCGCCTGGGGCCCGTAGCAAGACCTAGTTCCAAAAAAATAGCTGGGCGTGGTGGTGCGCGCCTGTAATCCCAGCTACCTGGGAAGCTGAGGCCTTGAGTGGTCAGATACTGAATAAAAACAGCCAACCAAAAACATTACTGTGAAATTTCAGAACACTGAGAAACAAATGTGAAGTTTCAGAGGTTATATGCAGGTTTATATAAAATTAACTGACATCTCATCAACACTAAAAGTCAAACAGATTTTCAAAACTGAAAATTATTTCTACAGAATTCTACATCTAGCCAAACAATCAATATGAAGGCAGAATAAAGGCATTTTTGGACTTGCATTGTCTATAAAACTCACCTCCGTAAAACATATACAGTGTTGTTCAACAATGTTACCTCAATAAAATAAAATTATCACTGAGTACTCTTTTCTCAGCAAGTTAAGAGAAAGGTGCTGGGCCAGGCACGGTGGCTCATGCCTGTAAGCTTCAGCCTATGAAGCGGTGGGGCTAGGGATCATGGTTCGAGTCCCACCTGGGGCCCGTAGTGAGACCTAGTTCCAAAAAAAAATAGCTGGGTGTTGTGGCGCGCGCCTGTAACCCCAGCTACCTGGGAAGCTGAGGCTGGGGATTGCTTGAGTCCGTGGTACCCCAGGCAACGAGAGCCTGCGGTTCCACGGGCAAAAATAGCAAGACCTAGTTTCAAAAAAACAAAAACAAAAACTTAAAATACAGCGGGAATGCTTAAAATACTGGGGAAGATTTATAATCTCTAATAGCTTTGAGAGGAACTACTGACAAAAATACAGGCACAAAGTCAAACATCAAAAAAAATATTAGCACGCTTGAGTCCACAGGTTCAAGACCCACTGGGGCAACATAGCAAGACCTAGTCTCAAAATATAGCTGGGCATGGTGGCACGTGCCTATAACCCCAGCTACCTGGGAAGCTGAGGCTGGGGACTGCTTGAGCCTGTGGTTCCACGGGCAAAAATAGCAACACCTAGTCTCAAAAAAAAAAAAGAAAACAAAAAGTTGTGTAGTAAGGGAAAATAAACTGTGGCTACAATTAAACTATATATAATCCTCATATTGTCAACTGTGATATTACTCTAATCAAAGTTATATTATAAGGCCAGGCATGGTGGCCAGCGCCTGTAGTCCAAGCACTGGGAGGCAAGAGGTTTGGGATTGCTTGAGGTCGTGAGTTCAGACTACTCCAATCAACATGGCGAGACCTGGACTCAAAAAACACCTGTAACCCCAGCTATCTGGGAGGCTGAGACTGGGGATCACTTGAGTCCCTGGGTTCAGGACTAACCTGGGCAATATAGTTAGACCCAGTCTCTACAAAAAAAAAAAAAAAAAAAAAAAAAAAAAAAAAAAAAAAAAAAAAAAAAAAAAAAAAAAAAAAAAAAAAAAAAAAAAAAAAAGAAAGTTATATTATAACCAGCGTGACAACTGCTCAGCTGTTAGAGCAGAGGACTATAGGAGTTGGTGAACTACTGTGATCCTTAGGTCACTGGTTCCATAATAAATGTGTATTTACAAGGTAGTGAGGGAAACTGGTCTGCCAGAAATCACTACTATGCAAGGTAGAAAGTTAATAAGTGTAACATCAAAAACTAGAAAATCAATAAACAGAAAAATAACATTGAGATAATATCAAAATAAAAGAATAAAGACTTGAAAGTCACTCCTTGTTCCAAAGGAAAAAGATAAAAGACAAGACCAATGGGTCATGCATTAATCTGTGCCATGCACCAAGGAGTTGGAATGCCTGGAGAGGAAAAGGGGAGTAGGGGATCAGGGTGGTAGTATATGAGTGCATTAGTGAGGGACGAGTTATACCACAGGGAAACAATAACTATACAAATCTGACCAATTTACAAAAATTTAAAAAAATTTAAAAAAAATAAAGAATGAAAGTCACTGCTTGTAGAGATTGAAAAAGGAGATGCAGCTTTCCATAGAAAGTCCTGTGAAGACAACATTCTGACATGTTATGTGTACAGGATTTCTGCACCTGCATTAATGAGATTTAAAAGTATATAAATAAATACAAGGTCTTTTTTGTTTTTTGTTTTTTTTTTGAGAGACTAGGTCTCACTATTTTTTCTTTTTTTTTACCTGTGGAACTGCAGGCTCTCATTGCCCAGGGTACCTACCACAGACTCAAGCAATCCCCAGCCTCAGCTTCCCAGGTAGCTGGATTACAGGCGCACACCACCACACCCAGCTATTTTTTTTTGGAACTAGGTCTCGCTACGGGCCCCAGACAGGACTCAAACCGCAATCCCTAGCCC
The DNA here is from genome assembly GCA_004024945.1 of Uropsilus gracilis. Taxonomy (NCBI): domain Eukaryota; kingdom Metazoa; phylum Chordata; class Mammalia; order Eulipotyphla; family Talpidae; genus Uropsilus; species Uropsilus gracilis. The sequence goes on from PVHY01018160.1 coordinate 14,056, forward strand.
CAGCCGCTTCACAGGCTGAAGCTTATAGGCACGAGCCACCGTGCCCGGCCTACAAATGGTTTTTAAAGTCAAAGAAAATGTGCTATGGAGAAAAAAATCAAATGGGCATGAATGTATTCATGTTCATCACATTGTACTTACAACAGCAGAAAATGTGAGGAAAACCCAGTCTACCAAAAAACAAACTACTTAGATAAATATGTCACATCCATAATGAAAAGCCAAAATTCAAACAGGGAGCAACCTGTTACTGTTAACAGGAACCAGGTGACAAAAAAGTTTAACACCCAATTTAAACTCACACATTCCCAAGTATCAAATGCATGAAGAATGTATTCACCAAAATATTAACAATGATTATGTATATGTCAAGTTTATGGATGATCTTTTTCAGTATTTCCAAATGAATAAACCCATCATTGGAGAACTCCAAAGTTAAAGTAACTGCTACAACTTGATATGAAATCAGATAGCAATGATACTTTATCATTTGGTTTCAGTTTGTTAAACTGAAAAATGAACACTGTTTAAACAGACACAGAACTTATATTAAGGAATCTTTTGTACAATTATTAACATAAGATTGGTTTCTTAAGTCAGTGAAGTTATTTTTAGTCCTTTTTCCACCATGCATTTACCTTATTTAGACAATGATTCAACTTGCACCAGATCCCAAGCAGACACTACCTCAGAATACTGACAGTGCCACTGGCTTATCCAATTTACTAGTCAGCATACAATTCTGGAACAAAAGAAAATAAACAGTGATAAAATAACCTGCCAAACTTTGTGGATTACATTTTGAAATACAGATGCCTGGAATCCTTAAACTTTACTACCAAACATTTTCAACAATCCAAGTTCTCATAATAAGACTGTAGTTTGGAAAGCTAAAATCTGTTATAATCTCTATAACAAGTATTTCATGGTTGTATTATCAGTAGCTGTTTAAAACAAATTACTATTAAACTAAAAAAAATTTAATAAAATATTTCAGGTGTTTGCATATGCAAGACTAATTCACAAAACTCCATAATTTGGAGAACTACTTCTGAAGAATTAGAACAAAAAATTAGAAACAAATGAAAAATTAACTGAACAAAATGTGGAACTAAATTTAACAGGTTTTATAATATATATATATTTTTTTTTTTTTCTTGAGACTAGGTCTTGCTATTTTTGCCCGTGGAACAGGCTCACGTTGCCCAGGTACCACAGGCTCAAGCAATCCCCAGCCTCAGCTTCCCAGGTAGCTGGGATTACAGTCGCGCGCCACCACACACAGCTATTTTTTTGGGACTAGGTCTCGCTACGGGCCCTGGTGGAACTCGAACTGCATCCCTGGCCCCAGCCGCGGCTTCTTAGGCTGCCACCTACAGGTATGCGCCACCATGCCCGGCCCTACAGTGATATTTAATAGCCAAATTGCCAGATAAAATCAGGTTAAAAGGGTAAATTCAGATCGGGCATGGTGGCTCGTGCCTGTAAGCTTCAGCCTATGAAGCGGCCAGAGCTAGGGATCGTGGTTCGAGTCCTGCCTGGAGCCTGTAGCGAGACCTAGTTCCAAAAAAATAGCCGGGTGTGGTGGCACGCGCCTGTAATCCCAGCTACCTGGGAAGCTGAGGCTGGGGATTGCTTGAATCTGTGGTACCCCAGGCAATGAGAGCCTGTGGTTCCACGGGCAAAAATAGTGAGACCTAGTCTCAAAAAAAAAAAAAAAAGGGTAAAGTCAAAATTCCAGCTGGGTTAACAAATCGTGCACAAAGTTGCAGTCTACATATACTTTTGAAAAGCACATATAATCTTACTTTCCCAATAACCAAAGCTGAAATTTAGTCAAATTCAGAAGTAAATAATTTATCTTTCACTTCACTTTCCTGGTTATGTAGGAAAACATCTCGCCACATGAAAGATCAGACTAAGTATTTTCAGGAAATTTAACTCTTTGGGTCAACCAGACTCCATTTTTTTCCCTTAAAGCCTCCTTTCAAAAAGCCGTTTTAAAATATTATATCACAAATGACATCACAAAGCATGCAAAATTTAGTGACAATTTCCTGTATCACTCAATAAATGCCTATTGATGTAATTCATGAGAAAAAGGTATTTTATAGACCCACTACTTCTGAACCAAGAGTTCAACAGTTTCAAGTATTGCTGCAATACCTAATCTCAAATGGAATTTAAAACTACTATACTTGAGAATGTTTTTGTGCGCTCAACAAGTTTGTGTACTCAAGTGTCAAAACATCAGTAGAGATTTTTGTTCCATTTGTGCCTAAACTTGCATAGGACAAGATTTTCATTTTTATACATCCAAACTATTTACTATCCACTTATTAATAAAAGAAATGATAATACATGATTACGGTAAGCTTTACATGCAGAACATTAATATTTTTATACAGTATTTTCAATAGTGCTATATGCATGTAGAAATTTAAAAAGTACAGCAAGAATTTCATTTTATTTATTTACTTATTTTTGAGGCCAGGTCTCACTATGTTGCCTGGAGAACTGCAGACTCTAGTTGCCTGGGGCACCCAGACTCAAGCGATTCCCAGCCTCAGCCTCCCAGGTGGCTGGGATTACATGCACACATCACCACACCCAGCTATTTTTTTGAGACTAGGTCTCGCTATATTGCCCCAGGCGGGTCTTAAACCCGCGGACTCAAGGGATTCCCAGTCTCAGTCTCCTGTCCTAAGCTTGGGATTAAAGCCACGTGCCACTGTGGCCAGCTAAGATTTTCATCTCCAATGGAAAGATAATAAAATATCAATTCTGCAACACACTTGTCAGTCTACTCATAAGAAGGTAAATTAAAAAAAAAATTGAAAGTCAGGCATGGTGGTGCATGCCTTAAGTGCCAGCCTATGGAACACAGCTGGGCTGGGGATCATGGTTTGAGTCCCGCCCGGGCCAACATAGTGAGACCTAGTACCAAAAAACGAGCTGGGTTTGGTGATGCACGCCTGTAATCCCAGTTACCTGGGAAGCTGAGGCTGGGGATTGCTTGAGTATGTGGTACCCCGGGCAACATGAGCCTGCAGTTCCACCAGCAAAAATAGCTAGACCTAGTCTCAAAAAAAAAAAAATATATATGAGCCAGGTGCAGCAGCATGCACCTGTAATCCCAGCTACCTGAGAGGCTGAGGCTAGGAATCACCTGAATATGGGTTCAAGACAACCCCAGGCAACAAAGCAACACCTAGTTTCTTAAAAAAAAAAAAAAAAAAAAAGTGTAGTCCCAGCTATTTGGGAGACTAAGGTTAGGAATCACTTGAGTTCACAGGTTTGAGACTACCAGGGAAAACACAGCGAGACCTTGTCTCTAAGTAATAGCTGGGCATGGTGGCGTGCACCTGTAATCCCAGTTATGTGGGAGGTGGAGGCTAGGGATCATTTGAGTCTGCAGGTTCTGGACTACCCCAGGGAACATAGTGAGACCTACTCTTAAAAACAAAACAAAAAAAACCTGTGTTAACTGGTGGTTCGTTAATTCTGAACAGCAATTACATAATTCAACTTTGGATCCAGCAAGCATAACAACAAAAAGGATATGCTTTATTATGAGGGATATTGTAATTAGGGTCATCCTACTCCCCAGAGTCTTATTCTGAGCAGTACAGCCAGTGACTAAGCAGAAAAAATAGACAGTCACATTCATCTCTTGTATCTCAATTCCATCTTTCTTTTAAAAAAAAATCACTTTGTACAATATTAAATAAGATAATTCATGAAAAGTATTTCATTAAACATGTTGAAAAAGATCTCAATCTAGAAAAGTACTTCTCTTAAAAGAAAAAATTTTAAATGTTTAATATTTAGGTGGACCTTACATCGAGGTTTGCTCCAGTTTACACTGTAGTCTCTAAAAAGAAAAATTAATTCCAATCCAACCTCAGTTATGTTTAAAGTAAACACAAACTGTAATAACATATTGAAGAATTCTAATCTAGAATTCAGGGGCTTAGCATAATTGCCCCCATGCTGCTAACTTGTAAATAACAGCAGTCTTTTATGCATTCTAAACAAAACCACTGCTAAGAGAACTAATATAGTATGAAAGTGGTGACACAAAAATAACAGTTAAAGTAAATTCTAAAACTCTTCTGTGAAATTTTTGAAACTAAGTCTCACTATGTTTTCTGGGGTAGTCTCGAACCCACAGACTCAAGTGAATCCTAGCCTCAGCCTCCCAAGTATCTGGTATTACAGGTGCGCGCCACCATGCCCGGCCTCTTCTGTGAAATTTAAGGAGAGAGAATAACAATTGCTGTGAAGCCTGACTAGCAGAAGTTAACACTGACAAAAGATTATAAAGAAAATCCAGAACAGCATTACCCAACAGAACTTTCTGAAGAGATGATCACTTTATTAGACCTCAAAAAAAGACCTTCTTGGCCAGGCACAGTAGCTCGTGCCTGTAAGCTTCAGCCTATGAAGCGGCCGGGGCTAGGAATCGCGGTTAGAGTCCCATCGGGGACACGTAGCGAGACCTAGTTCCAAAAAAATAGCTGGGTGTGGTGGCGCGTGGCTGTAATCCCAGCTACCTGGGAAGCTGAGGCTGGGGATTGCTTGAGTCTGTGGTACCCCGGGCAACGAGAGCCTGCGGTTCCACGGGCAGAATTAGCGAGACCTACTTTCAAAAAAAAAAAAAAGAAAAAAAAAAAGACCTTCTTATATTAAAAATTTTACCCAATTATTTTTTCTGCTGAGTAACCCTTTTCTGGCATCTAAATAACTTCATTATCCTTAATTTTCAGTTTTTTTCTGTTAGCGAAAGTCTAGTTGCCAAAGGTATTACTCAAGGACACATTCTTTAGATAAACTGGGGCCATCTTCTGGGAAATCCTGAAGTAATGGAGACCCCAGAGTGAAGAAATTTCCCTTTAGAAAAAAAGTGAGAAAGAGAGAGAGAGAGAGAGAGAGAGAGAGAGAGAGAGTGTAGCAGAGGTGGGGAAGAAGAAATACAATATGGAGAGGAAAAAACTTAACTGTGGGCCAAAGAGCCTGTATCATGCGTCCAAAACAGGGGATAACAAATAAATTCCTACTAATATAAAGGTGTAAAATAAAAAATATCAACTGACACTCAGTTTCTTATCAAGTGTATTTGTCAGGCTATGGTGAGGTCTGTGATAAACAGATGAGAACATGCTTTGATGAAAACACGGCTGCTGCAAAGCAGAAACACCATGTTTACGGCTGCCACATCTGATTTTCCAAAAGCAGCCAGAATCCATAGTTTTACATGAAATCTGTTTTTTTCTTTTTACTGTTGACAACTAATGGTGTGAGCCAAATAAAACACATCTGCAGATTGGATTTAGTCCATGAGTCTTCAAATTTCAGTCTCTGCCATAAAAAGAAAAATAAATGGTTCTAGGCCAGGCACAGTAGGTTGTGCCTCTAAGCTTCAGCCTATGAAGCAGCCAGGGCTAGGGATCACGGTTCGAGTCCCGCCTGGGGCCCGTAGCGAGACCTAGTTCCAAAAAAATAGCTGGGCGTGGTGGCACGCGCCTGTCATCTCAGCTACCTGGGAAGCTGAGGCTGGGGAATGCTCAAGTCTGTGGTATGCCGGGCAACGAGACTCTGTGGTTCCACGGGCAAAAATAGCGAGACCTAGTCTCAAAAATAAATAAATAGATAAATAAAATAAAAATAAATAAATAAATGGTTCTCTCTCAGTGGCAGCACTCTTAACTCTGATGTAAAAAGCACACCCTTTGCTTCCCATAACACACTATCTTCTGATAATATACTTCAAAATAGACATTCTACAACTGAATCCTGTAATTGTTAAAGGAAAGAAGGAAACTAGCTAATGCTTCACAGATGCTCTATTTCTAGCACTAAAAGATGAACTGTAAGAAAAATCCAATGGAAGAAACATTTTTAAAAAAATGGGTATTTGTGAAACTGAGTTTATTAACGTTCAGCCTTCTCAGTAAGTGCTCAGCCAGTAACTTCTAAACAAAAAGATTTTTATGATATGGCATTTAACTTTAAGAAGAGCTCTCTTGAAAGACTTAAGTTCAGCCAGGCATGGTGGCTCGTGCTTACATGTAAGCTTCAGCCTATGAAGCGGCCAGGGCTAGGGATAGCAGTTCGAGTCCCGCCTGGGGCCCGTAGCAAGACCTAGTTCCAAAAAAATAGCTGGGCGTGGTGGCGCCTGTCTATAATCCCAGCTACCTGGGAAGCTGAGGCTGGGGATTGTTTGAGTCTGTGGTACCCCGGGCAACGAGAGCCTGTGGTTCCACAGGCAAAAATAGCGAAACCTAGTCTCAAAAAAAAAAAAAAGACAGACTTAAGTTAAGTTCACCTTATAGCAAAGGTACCCATGACTATTTTTCTTGAGACTATTCTTCTCGCTATGTTGCCTGGGGTACCACGGACTCAAGTGATCCTCAGCCTCCCAAGTAGCTGGGATTACAGGTACACGTCACCATGCCCCACTATTTTTTGAGACTAGGTCTCGCTATGTTGCCCCAGGTGGATCTCCAACCTGTGAACTCAAGGGATTCCTAGTCTCAGCCTCCCTTCTTAGCCTGGAATTAAAGGTAGATGCCACTGCATCCAGCCCTCCATGACTCTTAATTCTGGTAAATCATATACAATTACTTTTTAAGGGATATATGCCTGTATTACAAATTCTAAAGTAATGATGCTTAAACTTTGACACTAAAAGGTATGATAGAAAGATACTTTCTGAGAAAACACTGCACTCCCTTGAAAAAATGTTAGTTTATGGGCATTCTGTAGTCCATGGGCCATAGATCAAGAATACTTACCTAGAGAGAGTATTAACTCTATATAATCTCTAAACCCTTTTCTTCCCATCTCACCTCTACTCCACTCTACTTCAGCATTACAGTAGACTTTTCACTGACACCCCCAACAATACATTTTCCACACCTCTGTACAAGTTATTCTAAAGTAGAAATCAACCCCCCCATCAGAATAATTCAGTGACTCCCCTTAACAACTTTATCTATCTCATCTTTAGCCACTCTCCTCACTATAGTTCAGTCCAGCTTGGCCTCTTTTCAGTTCTGAAAGAACACTAAATTCTTCCGATCTTCAAAGTTTGGCACTTGCTGTTCCCTCTAATCTAGAATGATTTCTCAATACTCCAAACAAACAAAAAAATTGAAGTCTCCTCACTAGCCAAAGAGAACTTCTCTGAACATCCCTAGGTTTCCCTTTTTTTAAGTTACTACCAGAGCCCTGTTTGATATCAGCACATTGCTTTTCTCAACTTTTAACTTTTCTATCACAACCACCATACTGTTTAGTTCCAAAAGGTAAAACACCTACTCGCTCACAACCCCTGCTCTCTCTGAGCCCAATAAAGGCACCAGAAGATAATTACGTTCTCAGGCACCATGGTTAAACCAATCAATCAATCAAATACTAATCAATCTTAAGATGTGTACAACATTAGGGACGGGCAGGGTGGTGCGTGCCCGTTCAGTCTATGAAGCAGCCGGGGCTAGGGATCGCGGTTCGAGTCCCACCTGGGGCCTGTAGTGAGGACTAGTTCCAAAAAAATAGCTGGGTGTAGTGGCGTGCACCTATAATCTCAGCTACCTAGGAAGCAAACAAACAAACAAAAAAAAAAAAAAAAAAAACTGCACAACATTAATGTGAAATAATTCATCAAAATCTCATATTTGAAAATTAAGATTAACCATGCTTCCTTCACATCAGGCTGTCACTATGGCCAAGAGAAACAGACACCTTAAAATTCTTAGTGTTTAGGCCGGGCACGGTGGCTCGTGCTTGTAAGCTTCAGCCTGTGAAGCGGCTGGGGCTAGGGATCGCGGTTAGAGTCCCGCCTGGGGCCCCGTAGCAAGACCTAGTTCCAAAAAATA
>PVHY01018161.1:0-29820 GCA_004024945.1 Uropsilus gracilis
AAAAAAAAAAAAAAAAAAAAACAGTACCTTTTCGTTGGTTGAAAATTGGTAGAAAAATAAAAATAGTCATTATAATTTAAATTTCCTCTTAATGTTATTTCGATAGTGTTGATAATACTGGGACTATTTTTTTTTTAATTTCCATCACTACTGATAAATAACAAATTTAAAGACAACAATATCTGAAATTAAAAAAAAGAGAGAAAATGTTGTTGATATTACTTTCTGGCAGAAACACGGGCTATGATAACTTCATATTATTTTCAGAGTTTTTTAGAGTTACATTATGATGAAAATAATGGACATTAATAATTACTGCTTCTTTCCTAACTTGGTCATCAACAATTATTTATCAAAATATGTGAAAGCAGAAAAAGAATGCTAAGAAAGTAATATCCCTGTAAGAAAGAAGGTAAGATGTGATTAGAAATGATTGTGAAATATGCTAGTAAGTGATACATATAATACCATATCCCACTATGTGTAAAGCAATAATAAAAATAAATAAATAAATAAATAAATAAATAAATAAATAAAAAAATTCAAAACAGGAAGAAATTTCTTTCAGATTATATTATCCAACAAAATATTATGGGACAAGTGTTTTTATTTAAATCTCAATGCACTCTTACCTCTAAATGGGATGGAAGGTACAGGAGAAAATTGGTTCTCAAACCCCACAGAAACTCCAAAAATTATCAAGTACCTTATAAAATGATGTATTTGCATATAGTCTATGCAATACCCCCCTATACTTTAAATCATCTCTAGATTACTTATAATACCCACTATAATCTAAGTAGTCATTAACTACTATACCATAAGTACTGCATTGTTAAGGAATTATGGCAAGAAAAAATTATGTATACATTCAGTACAGACACAGCCATCACTACATAGATGTATTTTCAATCCAGGGAATAGTTGATTATGTAGACTCCAACTTCACAACAAAGGGAAGACTTTATATTTTATAAAAAACGAACTTGCAAAAAAATACAGAGGAATACGAATTCCTTTACTCCAAGCAAAACAAGAAATCACAGAATACATCAAAACAAGCATACTTTTTATAAAGGCAATTGAAGGTTTATAAAACACAGAAATTCCTAAGAAATAAATTCTAAGAGTGAGCTCTTCACAGATGAGTATGTGGTAAAGCTTGCTTCCAAGTCCAAGTAAGTTACAGAAGGTGGGGATAGACTGTCAGAAAAGTCCAAGAGTATTCATTTCTCTTAAAGGAATAAACAAGATGCAATTTTGGAAAACTTGTAGGTGAGTATATCAAATTTAAATCTGAAACAGTCCCAAATACCAAAATGATCCTCCCCACCAGTAATTTTATTTTAATTTAAATTTAGTATTTTAATGTAATTAATGTATTTTTATTTTAATGCAAACTTATTATATGGGAGCCTGTGTTGAGCAAGCAGGCATGGGTATGTTTTGTGATCTCTCAGATCCACAGTCTGATATTCTCCTTGTCTTTCCATCTCATGATTTCAAAGTTTTGGAATCCTAAACCCACATGTTTTCATTTTGTCTCAATATTTAAGAGTCTAAGACTCATAAATCAAGCAGATTTGAGGTTTAATCTTGCAGTTATTGGCACTACTATACTATTGGAAAGAGAAATCATACAAAACTTCAGATATTTGGATATAGAGTACATGACTAAAAACAAAGCTGAAACCAAACTCCAGACTATTTTAACTTATTTAAGAATAAATTATGTCAATACTGTGGCAAGGTGGCAATTTGAGGACCGGTTTAAGTATAAAGATATTTCTGATCTTGACACTAAAATGACAAAACTCTAATAGAGTTTACTAAGGTTGATATCCAATGTCCAAAAGATCAAATTTGATTTGGTCAAACTAATAGACTCCTCATTCACTTAACTACCAAAGAGAGAAAAGGTCTGTTTGTCCAGTATTACAGTATTTAGGCATAACATGAAGTATAGCTTCTAATATTTGAAATGAGAAATATCTTGTTTGCCCAGTTGTTTTGAAAAAATCAGATTTTACACATTTACATTTGCAAGAAATGCTTATTCTCAAGCTAATAATTCTACTTCCTGTGAGGTTTGTTTCATGATTGAGATGCCATCTCTGATAGTACATAAATTGAATCTTATTTGCTGAGGATGATCAAATCAATTAGCAAGGGACAAGGAAGTTAAAAATATACAAAACTTTAACTATTGACAGTATGTAACATTTCATTTTAACATGGAAGCTATCATTTATGATTGATGCAATTCATTTATAAAGAGTCTTGCAAATATCTACAATATTCAATGCACTGATGCAGAACATTGTTACCACAATAATTGATTCACCATTACATGAAAACATACTTGTTCACATGTTTATTTTGGAATAAATATATTCTGTTCTACACATTTAAAAAGTACAGTCAGATGTTTTAAGAGAATTTCTACTTCATTCTTGAGTGTTTTAATTTTCATGGTGGGTATCTTGTAATTCCACTGGAAAAGCAAAAACATCTAGAAATATATTTATTTGTAGTAAATAAAGATCACTGAGACTTATCTCTCTAATTATATAAAATACTAGGAAAGTGATATTAACTGCTACCTGACTTCCAACATGTAAGTTTGAGAAACAGACCTAAGCCACTGGGAAGAAACATATGGAGGCACTTACAAATTAAAAAATAAATATGAACCTGACCGATTTCATATAATCTTGGACAATATTAGAAATATTCTGAAAAACTCATATGGCATCTTTCCCCAATATTACAAGATTGCATAGACTTACCATTCTACACTGTAATGTCTAATATTGACTTTCACAATTGTAATGAATTATTTTATGCATATTTTAATTTTGGCCTATTATTAAGATTTTTGATAAGAAAAATAAGTTATATCTCAGCAATTCAACAACTGCTTTATCTGAAATATTTAATATATGTGTATATATTTTTATTTCACTCTTTATTTTATTTTATTTTGTATTTTTATTTCACTTAATTTATTATTAAGAAACTGATTTTATTTTGACTCTGGCAATAGGAAGCATGTGCCCTTATTAGTGAGGAATGTTAATGAGAAATATCTAAAAAATATTGAATATAGTCTCAGATTTTATAGAGGCAAATTGACAAGGTAATCATGAGTTTTATAAGAGCCATGCAAATGTAGAGAGGGATCATAGCCAGCATTGAGAAAAGGTAGAAATGAAATAAAAACTTACCTCAGCATATAGGAGAACAAGGAGGTCATTGGTGATTACCCCACTCAGAACACAAAAATGGGTGGGATTTTTTCAGTCATCTATGCTTTTGAGGAACATAGGGCTCAGATAAAGTTCAAAAATGTCAGTTCCCTTATTTGTTAATGATGAATGAGTATCTTTGCTGCTGAACAACTCATACACATTCAGAACTTCCTGAGTAAGAAACATTGTCTCAAGGATTTTTGTCATTTTTCTTGTAAACCAGTTGTACCATCTTGAGAATTAGTGACAATGCTGTTTGTTTTAGGTTTCTTGAAATCAGACATCTTAGGAGAAGATTTTCTCTCATACTGGTCCACTTAGTTTTTAACTAGGGTGAATTTCAGCACAACTAACCTGCTGTCATGATGAGTTCTTCAGAATTTATAGTAAGTCTTTAAACTTCACCTGACAAGTCTTCTTCAGATCTTGGAAGATAAGTATTTTTGAGTTCCCATAAGGTATAAGTAGTGAAGTTTTAGTTCTAGTGATGCCAAGTCAGAAGGTAGGTAGAAAAATAGGAAATGATAGTTTGAAATATTATGAGCAAATATTGAAGGACACAGGAAGAAATGAACATTTGGGAAACCTTGACAATTTGGGCAAGACAATAGAATCCAATCTAATTTGCAGTCTGATGTCAAATTTTTAAAACTTTAAAATTAAAGTTACCAAAGCTTTATTTTAAAACTTTAAAATTAGAGTTACCAAAAAAACAGTGATAGCAAACCGTTCTCATCCAACTCTGAACGTTCAACTAGTTTTCTTTAAGACTTACTCTTACATATCCTTGATACATTTTTCAAACTAAGAACATTATTGCAAGGTATATTTCACCAGTTTTCCACTTATGCCTTTTTTTTTTTCTGTTCTAATACCCTATCAATACAGAATATTATATTTCATTAGTTGTCACGCCTTCTGTAACCTGGGTCATATTCTCAATTTTGTATTGTTTTTCATGACCTTGATTGTTTGAGAATACTGGTCAGTTATTTTTCCAGGAATCTACTCAGTTAGAATTTTTCATATACTTTCTCATAATAAGCCTGAAAGTGGGGGATGGGCAATGAAAGAAAGGCATTGCACTCTTATCATCACATCATATCTGAGATGATGTGTCACTATGACATCCTTTTTGATCTTAACTTTGATTGGTTATTGTAAAGCTTGACTGTTGAATTTTCTGTTTAAAATAAAAGTGCCTTACTTAAAGTTGATGCCAACGCATCCTCTCAAAGAGGGCTTGTTCATTTTGAATAGACATACTGACAGCTATAAGACTAGATAAAGATCTAGGCTGCATCCCCCCATTAAGATTACTTTTTCCCACAGCTTCTTGTTGATTTACATAGTCATTTGGCCCGGTCTGTGTGTTTAATCTGTGAGAGAAGAAGGAGAGGGAAAGGGAGAAGGTAGGGAGGGGAAAGGGAAAAGGGAGGGGGAAAGGGAAGGGAAGGGGAAGGGAGAGGGACTTTTCTTTCTCTTGTTTTCTTAAATTTTCACTCTTGGATTTGGAATCAATGATAAAGAGTAAGTCCATGAAACCCTAAAGCCACTACTCTGCCCCAGCGTAAGCAGGGCTATCATCCCTCTCCTCACCACCTTACTGTGACATAGGTGCATTCTGTAATTTTGATGTCTTGCAACTAACACACCTGTATTTTTCAATGTTTTCTCATAGTTATTGCTGAAGGGCATCTTACCATCATGATAAGGACTACCAGGTTGTAACCAGCACAAAAAAATGGTGACATTTAGTCAAGGCAGTGTTGTCAATTTTCTTCAAGTTAAAGTTACCCTCTTTTCATTTCTGTATGATTCTAATCATTGTTTCTTTCTTATCAATGCATTTTATTGAACTTTTGCTATGCTACTTGCTGTACATGCACGTAATTGTATGTGAAACCTGTATATCTCGTCTATCGATATTGGAAAAAGTGTTTTGAGTGTTGCAAATGCATAACCCATATTTCTTTTCAGAATAGTATGCAGCTTGTGTTAATCTAGTCAGGAGCTTGGTTGGGTTTGATGTTCCTTTTTACTATGGTTACCAGAGTTGAATTTTGTTGCTAAAGGTACAAGAAACTTTCAGCCCTTTGATGTTTGTCTCCTTGATTGATTTGGGGTCTTCCCATTGCTCTGTTCCTCAGCTTTCCTTGACACACTCTAGTTGGGGGGAGACTTCTAAGCATGATGGTCGGGGTCAGTGAAGGATAAGTGATTCCTTCATATGCTGGTTAGCTTCATCATAGACACACACTGTGACGTATGGCTCAGGTCAGTGGGCTTCACTTATTTTCTTGTTCTTCTTTCAGTACCAGAAATTCTGTGTTTTGCACCTTGCTCCTTTCCCTTCACTGAAGGTGGAAACTATTAATAATACTAGACAATAATTCTGCTATTCTTTGCTATGTGGATTAAGTTTCTTTTGTTTTTACTTACTATATGCATGTTTTTATATTTAGGAAAAAAAGGTAATTAGGTTGGAGTTTCAATTATGTTCCCTTTTCCAAATGTGATGTATTTATGTGGTTGTCTGTTTTTTCAAGATTAAGTTTATTTTTCTATGGTAGAAATAGAGGAGGAAGAGGAGCAAGGAAGGTAGTTTGAGTATTTTTAACAGTGCCTGCCATGCCCACCAGTATGGAAGAAGCTTTTCCTAAATTCTTTCCAGACATCAACATGAGAGTCTGCTGGGTCTCCAGGAGGAAATTACCATACAAGGATGGGAAGACCAAGATCTGCAATTACTCACACTGTGCCCTGAGCAGTTTCTTAAACCTTTCCAGTTTAACCTTTCAACTGACTTATAAAGCATTTGGGGTATCTCTCTTGTTTGTTTCTCCTTACTGATATCTGACCTCTTTGGGATGTCAGCCCTTGTGACTGAAAACCTGTAGAAAGTTCATCAAAAGTCCTTCATCTGAAGTTTGTACTAGAGGTTTATTTAGTACTAGAACAAAACCCTTTCCCATTCCCTGCATCTTAGTGCTCACACCAGAAGACCTCCAAACCCCTCAAGTGAAAGTCAACAGAATTGCAGCATGGGTACAGATCCAGTCCTCAGTAAATTGAGATCTGTTATATATGGTTTCTCTCCCAGTCTCTCTCATTATATGTACAATTGTGTGCATTTGTGCATTCAAGATATAAATATTAATAAGACACAAATCTTAATTTTGATAATAGATTTTGCACAAATTTTCTGAGGAAAACATGTCAAATTTTATTTGGATCAAGGAAAGGTGCAGTTTCATATGTAATTTTAGCTTCTGATGAAGGTTGAAGCTAAATGTTGTGAGTACATACCTATGACTATTTTGTTTATTTTCACTTAACATACTGTAACTTTTTTGTAATCTCTTCTAGTTGCCCTTTATTGACTATTTTTCAGTGTCCTAAAATTTTTACTCATAAACAAACATGAATAATCATGGGAGTGCAAAAGTACAGTGCTATATAAGTCAAAGGACAGTCTCATGGTAGAGAACAGGTCACTGAATTCTCACCTGGATGCTCAATTGCAAAAACACTCAGGCTCAGGGAACAACAATAGAAAATAGGAGGGTAGAGAAGCAGTTTCTTTTTTTAATTCGATTGCACATGTATATGTGTATGTGTATATATATATATTCTTTTTTTCCTCACATCATTGTCTGCCCTGGTCAGAAGAGATTAAGTTGTCTCACTAGTAATAAGGTGGTGGGAGAACCCTTGGGTAGGGAAACAGTTTCTAAGAATACAAGTGGCTAGCTGTCTCCCTTAGCAAACGTCCAAAGTTTCCAGAAGTCCCAAACAAAGACCTGTGTAAGATAGAGCTGTTTTATCAATAAGGGCCTGGAGCAGGTGACACACCAAAAATGAGCAAGCCACAATCCTATTCATGGTGGCAATTGGAGGTGCTCACAGGTAGGGCTCTGATCCGATACCATCGAACTCCACATCTCTGAAGGTCAGCCTGGACATCACCAGAGGTTAGACCAGACAGAAGTGGAGGCAACCAGAAGACCGTGCTGGTCAGAGGTGGACAGCTCTCAAAGGTGACCAAGCACTAAGTGCTATTCACAGTGCTATATACAGCACTAGTATCAGTGGTCACCATCTGTCACTAAAATGTGGTGTCAGATACCAGTGTTAATAGCTTTTTGTGAGCAATTGTGAGCCAATAGCATACCAGATCTTTGAGATACCAAATCCAGGTCAATGGTGCTCCTTGCAGGTGATATCAGAAACAAGGCCAGAGGCAGAAGCAGCAGCCTGGTCTCCATGAAGTTCTTCAGTTTCTCTTCTTTTGGAAGTTGGTGTTGGACGTTTCTCCAGAGGTCAGCTACTGAGTCTTCTTCCTTTGAAAGCTAGGAACAGAATTCTATCAGGCTGGCTCCTGTCTTGTTTTATTTCCCCTTACAGTGTCCCCCAACTTATAAGCTTGATTGGGCCATGTTCAGTTCCAAGTATCTGATTGGGTCATTTAACACCAACCAGCTGATTTTATTTCAAAATGGATAATTAATTAAAGAAATCATCTCCAAACTTTTATAATCCATGCATAGCTTCAAAGCATTACTTTTGAAAAAGGGAAAAGTTGATGCCTGCACAGACTTGACCTGCCCTGACCTCAAAACAGTCTCATGCACTGCTACCGGCTTCTGTACCTTGTTCCCCTTCAGGGGGTCCTGGGTGCAGTAGCACAACAAATTTTGAGGTGGAGTCGAGGGTGGGTGGGTGCTGCAGAGCATTGCAGTTCTGGGAGCTGCTGCAGGGTAGTCTCTCTTGGGAGCCCACCATGTTGGTCCAGGATTCTACAAGCCTCTATTGCCTGCAGCTTCAAATCCTCCCTACAGCCCTGAGTCAATAGCTAAGGGGTATGCTGCTGACTCCCCTGTCAGAGCTTGCTCAGGTATGGGATGGCCTTGCTGCTACTGCCTCAGTGGGGCTGCATGCCATGGTGTGGTATGGTAGGGTTCTGTTGCCATCAGCAGCTGCCACCTGCTATAGTAACTGACCATCAGGGCAACTGAGGTGCTTCTAACCACAAGCACACCTCTGAAGCAGGTAAGGTAATTCAGGCCAGAGCTGCCCAAGCAGGTATAATCTGAGGTTCAGTAATTCTGGTACTCAAACCCTCTGATGCTGGATGAGGGGCTGCTTGAAGGCACCATGCTCCAACAACTGATGGGGAAACCTCTGCCTTGCCTCCACTTTCAGGGAAGCTTGCACTGCAGTGCCTGCACACCTTTGATCTTCCAGGCACCACCAGTGAGGCACTTGCATGAGTCCCTCCATCTGTACTCACTGGGGCCCTCAGGTATCAACAGAGTGCTAGTTTTGCCCCTGGTTTATGTTGTAGAGATCCAGTTTCAGGATGAATAAACTAAAAGGGCATGTTCTGTAATTGTAATGCAATCAATGAAAGAATCACTCCAATTTTATTTAATTTACATCTGAATCAAGAGTTGATAGAAATTTCAATGAAAGATTATATAACAGGCAATTGGAATAAATCAAATAAAAGGTCCTCTACACACACACACACACACACACACACACACACACAGAGAGAGAGAGAGAGAGAGAGAGAGATATTCCAACAACCCAAATGAAAAAAAATGCATGCATGTTCTCTAAAATTAAAAAAAAAATACATTTAAAAAATACATTTTTTTATTTTCCAATTTTCTTTACATAATACAGAATAGTCAGTCTGCATATTCTATTTTGCTAACAATTTTGAACGAGCCCAATTTGGTTTCAAAATGTTTTTGAACATTTTGAAAACTATTTCAAAATAGTTTTCTTGGAGAATTATACATGCATAATTTATTAAAAATGCATGTTGTATAGTACATACTTTCTTTTTAAAAGTTTCATTGCTTTATGATATACAGGTGTTTATTTTTGAGAATCTATATGTGTACATTTTGAAAAGCTGTAAAAATATGAGCTAATATGAAGTAAATAATGGAAACTATTTACAATCTTATAAAAATCAACAATTCTGCAAACAGAGCATAACTAACTGAGCTCTGAGCTGTGTTGAATCACAAGGACAAAGAATGTAACTGAAAGACTAAAATCAACCCAATTTTCCAGTGAAATTCTAAACTTTATTTTCTTTAATACAGTTCTTTTTAGATCCCCTTGTTGGGTTCTCCCTGGTATAACTACACAAATAAAACTCATTATAAGATAGCACAGTTTGAATCTTTTGCTATTTCAACACAATAGCAATACATAAAGAATGTTATTTTATTATCTTTATTCTATGTGTGCATAGATATAATCCATATATTTACCTGAATATATATTTAAATATGTGTAAATTGTAGGTATACTTTAAACAATAATATATAATATAGTTTTATTAACCACTGCTTTGTGCCCTTACAAAGGCATACATATATATTATATATATTATGTCTTTATATATATATGAATGAATGAATATCCACATACAAATTATTGAAGAAAGTATTAGCCATACTTTGTTTGTATATAACATAATTTTTAAAATGTAATATATTCATCAAATTTGAGATAACTTCCATTGTAAGGAAGGGTGGGAATATATGGAAATAATATGTAGGTTATTAATTGAGCTGAATTTTCTTGATATTTTCAGATAAATTCTAAAAACTCTGCCTTTTAAGGTAATATATACATTTTCTTTATAAATATTTATTATATGTTGCCAATATGTCAGCAAGACAATAGCATACCTATTAAGAAGCTAAAAAAGAGAAAGAAAAGAGAAGACAGAAAATGAATAAACATTTCCAATATTAGATAATATCTAGTTTTTTTAATAAATAGTCACTGGAAGATATTGAGACATAATAGATACATGTGAAAAAAGAGAGACAATATTTTGTAAGCCATTTTTAAAGTAAAATACAAAATGGAAGAAAGATTTGTTCAATGTTTTGCCTGTTACTATTCCATCACAACTTTAAATTTTTTCTTGAAAAGCATTTTACTTTTAATTCTCTCATTCTGTGAACAGCGATTTGCTAAACTGTGAATCGGGAAACACCATGAAACCTAGAAGCCTAAGTGGGCAGAGGAAGTAGCGAGCTAAAACAGTTATAAAAAGTTTCAATCCACAGGAGTATGTTGCTTTCAGTAAAAAATCAAAAACAATCTATTTCATTGCAGCAAAAGCAAAATTGAGTCTAGAAAAATGCTAAAGGGACAGATGTTATGATTACTAAAACACAGTTTGAAGGTAGGTTAATGATACAAAAACAGGTGAATTGTTATGGAAACACCAAGAACATATCTGCAAAAATACAAACTTACCATATTGGGATAAAAATTATTTATAGGCATAGCATGTTTATCTAGACATCTCAAGTCCATTCTGGTTGTCATTACAAAAGCAAAGGCTGTATTTCATATATCATGCGGAGTGATGACTGAGTTCATTTTCTTGGATTGAAATTTTTCATCGTTTTGTTTTCTTCAGCTAAATAGCCAAGATGAAGTTTCTATGAATGTGAACATAACATGATCAAGCAATAAATTCCTGACATACTGTTCAATAATGCCCAAGGAATACCACCTAATTTGGTATGAGAGCGAATCTGAGTCAAAAACTGTTCACACCCTTTCAAAGCCAGAGTGAGAAATAATTTCTCTTTATTTCTTCTCACTTGCAATGCAGGGTGTATTAGAGAGACAAAATTTCTGTATTGCTGTCCTTCCAGAGAAAAATCCAGAAATTCTCTCCTTGGGTACACAAATAATTACAAATTATTGCTTTATGGAAAATGGCCTTCCTTTAAACAGAATTCATAGTTTTGAAATAAAAACGTAAAAGTTAAAAAACTCCAACAGGAAAGTTATACCCACTCTACTTTTATTCATTAAATGATTCTGGACAATATTGCTATGGTTTCTGTGGTACAAAAGAAGTTCTTAAATATTCAAGATGATAAAACAAGACGAAAGAAATGTTACAATGTTCATCATTAATATTTCCCATAATTTTAGAAAGTTAATGAAGATTTGGTTTTACTAATTTTACTAAATTGCTGAGTGATTATTTGCCACCTATATTATAACCATACAAATCACCAAAAGTTATTTACTGGCGTGCGTAAATTTTTCTATTATTACCATTTTATTTTAAAATTCTGGCCACAAACATTCCTTATCTTAATTATATATCTTTAAACACTGGATCTTAAAAGATCACTCTAGTAGATATGCTATACAGATATTAAGAATAAGCTGATTTTCAAAGAAGCATTCTTTTAAGAAATGTAACTTGAAAGATTATCTTTTTAAATGTATTACCTCTGGGACAATTCAAAGTATCATTTTGTGACATTACATCGTGAGAGTATTTTCAAAAAAGACTGGTCAGCATGAAGTCCAGCATAAAGGAGAAAAGGCTGATCTATTATGAGATTAAAATAGTCTATTGCTTTGTTTAAATGGAAGCTAGTCTTGAGCAATGATCAGATCAGTGTATCATGAAAATAAGTAGTAAGGTAGTGGCTTTAAAGAGGTTGCTTTGCACTCTCCTCTGCATTTGTTTATTTGCTACCATGTATTTATAATTTGTTACCTATACTATAAACCTATACTCTATGAGAACCCTCTTGGAATGAATAATGGAATATTGGAATATTGGAATATTGGAACCCAGAGTTTAACAACTAAATGATAGCATAGACTGACCATTTAGTCCTCTTTCAAAAATCAGACATTTAAGCATGCAACTTTCTGAATATTCAGTGAGAATAATGATATTATGAAGCATATACCTTTCAATGAACACATCTCAAATGCCCCAGCAATGTATAAGAACTTATGTCTATTTTCAATTATTTATTATTAATACTTCTGGAACACAGATTAAAATAATTCATTTTCTTTACATTTTTACTAATAGTTTAAGAATATTTACTAACAGTTTAAGAATTTTTACTAATAGTTTTTAAAATTGTGATAACATTAGAATACCTATCAAGTACCACTATAATGGGGTACCCACCACCAGATAACCCATAGCCTAGTACCTTAGTCTATTCTGCTTTCTCTCCTATTTGTTCCTACCCTCACTCACCCTTTTACCCTTTGGATGATTTAATTCTATGGTCAATTTTCAGAATTACCTTTATAAAGTGTTTTTGTCTAGTTTTAGTTTGGCTTCTGGATATTTCACATATTAATGACATCATACGGTATTTATTTTTCTCCTTCTGGTTTATTTTACTTTACATTATCACTTGCAGACTTGTCCATGTTGCAACAAATTACATGAATTTACTCTTTCATATTGTTGAGTAATGGTCCTTTGTGTATATGGACCACTTTATTTTCATTAATCTGTTCATTTATAGTAACAAAAAGTATAAACAATAATAACCTAATATTTGTAGAGAAGTTGTACTACAATTAATGTTCATCAATGATAGAAACTCAGCATAGTTTTGATAGATGAAAATAGCTGTAATCTGTTAATAAGCATCTTCAGAAATTTCCAGGAAATACAGTAAAATATTAGCACCAACCTTTTACTATCAGAAAAATGTTTTACTTCTTTCCAATATTTTAAGTCTCTGTAAGTCCTAAAAACTAAAAGAAATAGTAACATATGATAGTTAGAAAGGAAGAATAGAGATGAATGCTGATAATATGATAGGGCACACAAAAAAGTCTCAAATTACATTTTAATATAACAGCAATTTACTGGTAGAAAATGCACTTAAGTAAATTTAATTCACAAGACTCCACATCATCAAACACCTGGGAATAAACCTATTAAAACAAGAGAGAGAGAGAGAGAGAGAGAGAGAGAGAGAGAGAGAGAGAGAGAGAGAATGTTCAAGTCTACTCTTACCCATAATAGTTAGAATCTGGAAGAGATCCATTTCCTAAGGTGGCCACCATGCTTTGATAAAACAGAACAAACACCCAAGAAACTGCCTGACCTGAACCAACTGGTAGGCCAGCCTCATGAAGTAGATCCAGGCAGCCAAACCAGTGGGCATGACGTTAAGTGCAAAACATTTTATGTTGCTGATAATAGAGGGATTTTTCACAGATAAATTCTGACTCGCATGCGCATTCATTTTCCTGAATAATTAAGTCCCTAAATTTCTTTATTAACATTGACAAGCACATAGCATTATTAGCAAAATTCTTAAAAGTCATGGATAATAAGATCTTCCAACAAGAAAAATAAGAACAGAACAAAGAGAAATAACAACTCTGAAATTCTGAACCACCTTAAAAGTATTCATGGATATGTTAGTAGTTAATGGCACCAAAAGATTAAACAATACATAAATGGCTATCATTGGAATAATAGCATAGTTACAGGAGCTCTTCAATTTTTATATAAAGCATTATGATAATATATACTTCAATACTACAACTTTGTCTCAATTTAATGACCCTGGAATCTAAAATTCATCTATTGAGAAACATGGCATTTCTAATTGCAATCTGCACGAAATTAAAAATTATGTTTTACTTTACTTGCTTTTTTTTTTTTCATACAATATCTCTATGACCCTACTAAAAGATGGTTACTGAGGGAGACAATTCCTTAAACAGTTCTACTAATCAGTGCCTCTTTGTCAATTAAATATAAGAACCTATTTTCAAGAAAAATCACTTCCTACACAGTATAATTGTTTAGAACATAAAGGCACAAAGTAAACTTAGGTTATAATAATAACTTAAGGAAAGAAACACATGCATTTAAAAGCCAATTAATATAATTTTGCTCTAAGTTAACTGAGGTCAACTGATTTGTAGAATGTTTATTCAGAAGCATGAGCTGGAATCTGGAAGCCACTTTTGTTTGTTTGTTTGCTTGCTTGCTTGCTTGTTTGTTTTTTAAGCATCTGCTGGAATCATGAACAGATACACTAAACAAATATTATACTCTAGTGGGAACATATTGGGTAGATGTGAAAAACACTAATTGTAAATTTTTGTTTCTGCTAGAGATTTGTTTTGTTACTTGGAAAAATCATATATATATTCCCCAACTCTTGGATATCACAAAAATAAGAGAAATATACTAAATCAGCATTATGTTATGCTGAAACTTTGCACTTTTTTTTCTCAGATAAAATTAAGAGATGATGGGACAATGGCTCAAAAGGAGTTCCCTGATTTATTTTTGGGAGAAAAATCTAGGTTCATCAAAGTGGTCGCTGAACTGGCAGTATCCCATGACATGGAGAGAGCACCTCTTAAACAACAAAGATCAATGCTGACCATCTACAGAAAAGGGGACTCTGAGGATTTTCAAAGGAAAACAACAGAGGTAGGTAATGAGGTATGATGGCTGGGGTGAAAACTGGGTTCATACCCCCATTTCTGCAGTGGGGTGTTACAGGGAATGGAAGCACTGCTTAGTGTGGGCGTAACCACAGAGAAATTTACAAAAGTACTGGGGTGATGAGCCAGAAGCACCCCTAGTGAAGAAGACAGTGTAAAAAAGCACAACTTCCTCCCTCCTACTCACTCAGACTCAAGATTATCCAGTAATACTGCACTCTCAAAAACCTGAAATCTCACTGTTAAATTAAAGGTAACCACTGTCTGCAGAGTGAAGATGCATTATAATCATAGTAATGGAAAGTGTGCAAACAATATTAATAAAGTTCATCTAAGAAGTGGCTCTTTAGGGTGGGCTTAGGACCTGGGGGAAGTGGAGGAACAGCTCACCACAGATGTGCTGCTGATAATACTGCTCTTTAGGTTGCAGTCTTGTGTCAAATATGATATATATTAGTTAGAAAAATATTGCAACGTATATTCATAAATATATGTATATGACTCTAAGGAAACAAAAATATGTCCCCTGAAGCAATTTCTTTTTGGCAAGAAGTTTATTTCATAAGAAGGGTTCTAAAAGCTAAAGGGAGGTTGCTTTTTAAGGAAAGATTTACATGTTTATGTAGATTCTTTTTCTTAAAGGTAGCCCCCTAACTGTTCATGAAAGACCTAACCTCAATTAATGAAGAAGGTAGAACTTAAATTTGCATGATTTTATATGTTGTATTTTCCTTGATGAACTCCTTAACTGATGGTCCAATTTCTCCACCTCTAAAATCTCCCTCATATTAGCTAAGCCATTTAGGTTGGCACCTGAAGCTATGTGTTATTACTCAACACATATGACTTCTTTCTGTATACAGGAAGAATATTGTTATTGTTAAACTTCTTTTTGCTTTTTTCTCTTTTCAACCTTTCTGATGCTTCTTTGATTATTTACTGGCCTACAAAAACTTAAGGGGCATAAGCAATGATTTCTTTTGAGTCCTGACATGAAAAAAACAAAATAATGGTATCAAATACTGTCAAAGGTGTAGGTGTAACCTTCCAACTACTGTCTAATAAACACTGCTAACTTGGTTTTGTCTAACATTATCAGATAATGGTTAAAATCAATGGCAAAAGCCTGAAGTGGTAGCACCTTCCTCAGGCATCTTATTTAGGGGATAATTGTCTGAAATTATTCTATTACAGCACACAGCTGCTTTCTGTTTCAGTATGTAATAATGTGACCCATCTGCAAAACTTGGCATTAGTCCTAGTCTTTTTTTGAAGACTGTGAGGCTTCTTGAAACTCAAAAATATCAATTCTTCACCCAGGGAAATCAGCCTGCTCAGATAATTTTTATTCTGAACCACAATAGTGAGATCCAGTTATAAGTGGTCTTTGCTTTTTTCTTTTTTTGCAAACTGCCAAGAATTATTATTCATTGTGGAAACTTAACTGAGATCTTGTGACAATTGGCAAACAAAATTACCAGTCAATCTTAGAACTGGAAATTTTTTTTAAATATTGCAAGCTCACTGTTATTTAAGTAATTTTGCTACCACAGTTCCTTATAGTTGGAAGACCAATTAAGAATTGGTAAAAAAAGAAAAAAGAAAAAGAAAACAACTAAGTTCCAGGGTGTGATATTTAACCAGGGTTGCTAATTTAATACAGTAGGGTTTCCATTCACTCTAGTGTGTATTTCACAATGTCTTACTATCATCTAATGTGAAATTCAACAATATCATGAATATGTCTCAAAATACTAAACCCACATTTGTTAAAGAATCAAGTATACTTATATTTGGGTAACAAGGAAGTATGATTCAGGATTGTGAATCAACAAGGTTTTCTAGAAGTTTTTCCAGTGGATACTCTAAAGAACTAGCAAGAAAAATATTGTACTTCATGGTTATTTCTGGATGCCTGTATACTTACATGTTCAGATTAAATAATGTACGTAATCCTTACATATGGTAAAAAAAAAATGTGTGTCAATTTTTCTTCCTCTTCCATTTATTTTTCACTTTTGGTTCTCTTCTTTTTCTTTTCATGAATTCTCTTTTTTTTTTTCTCTTAAATTATTTTTATTCTTGTTCTTTATATTCCTATTCTTGTTCTTTACATGTTTATCTGCTAATCTTTGTTGATATTATTCTGCTAATGGTTGTAGTCTACTGATAATTTTTGACAAATTAAACATTTTTCTAACTCTAGTAGAATGTGCCAACATTCTTTCTATTCCCTAAATCTATATCACCTCTCCTTTCCGTTCTCATCTTGTATAATTTTAATTCAAGTGAATGACTACACTATGTTTTAGTCCTATGCCATAAGTACACATTTAAAACATAATATGTGTGTAAGAAAGAGAGAGAGGGGGGGTCTCATAAAGATGCAGTGAATTTGCTTCAGTCCACTAAAAGAACAGGAATTAAAATCTGAGGGAGATAGGAAGGAAAAGTAAAGAACGTGGCACTCTAGGGTGTTTTGAGAAGGCTGAACATTAACAAAAATTCCCTTTCTACATCATAGAAAGTGGAGATGCAACTAATGAAACTCATAATGATCTTAAATTTAAGAGTTGCAATTCTTGAAATTAACTTCTTTTGCTCAATATTTTCAAAATAAAATTTTAAAAGAGAAAATGTATAGAGTATTTTAATGTTTCAAAAATATGATTAAATAACTGACAAGGATTATAAATGAGATATAAAGGAGATTATCTCAAACAGAAAAAAATATGAAGAAATGATTATTCCAACAAAAAAAAAATAACATTAATTTACGTAGAAGTTAATGCAAGGTTTGGGTCCTAACAGAGGAACAGAATTTCATTTAGACAAAACATTATGAGGCCCTAGAAGTCTGATCTAAGGGTTAATCCTGCAGACAAGACCACACTCATCATGCTTGAAGTGAATTGACAGAATGGAGTCCAAACTGTGAAACAGGTTTCTAAACCTGTGGTACTGAAGAGAAGGTGAACTTGCACATTTGACACGTGATTTGGAAATTAATTCTTTCTTTTCTCATCTTTAATATATTAATTTTATGAAATGAAAGGTGGTTGGAAATTATTTCTTTCCCTGATAGGCTGTCTAAACATATATTCTAGTGTTTGTCACTCTTCTTTTTATCTATTATTTTTCTTGTATATCTCATGCCAAAATGTCATCAATTTAACATTTGAAATGTTTCATATCTTTTCATCTCTCCAGGATATAATTATCTGTTCTTGCATATATTAGGTATTTAATAGATATTTGTGGAATGAATGTATACACACTAGAACAAAGACACTATGATAGTGATCATAAAACTTTATTTACACAAGCAGATGGAGGGGTGAATTTGACCTGAAAGCCATATCTTACTGACCACTTTCTTAGTGTCTTTGTTCTATGGTGTACACATTCATTCCACAAATATCTATTAAGTACCTAATATAGCTTCCAGGTCAAATTCAGTCCTCCATCTGTTTGTGTATTACACAGTTCTGGTCATTGACCTTTGTGTCTATGACAGCAAAGTTGAGAGTAATGGTGACAAAGACTACTATGTACGCTATATAGCCTGAAACATTTGTATCTGTTCTTTTATAGCAAAAATATGCCAATCTCTACACTAAATATTGTCTTCCAATAAGCATCTTAATTGCATTTGGTAGTTGAAAGAATTCCTGATATATGTAATCTATAAGATAACAATGATCTTATGTAAATTATTTATTAGGTGATGTAAACTAAAAGCCTTTGGTATTATTATAAAATTTAAGAAGTAACATAAGCAAAATTAAATAGTTGTTCACATGTGATGAAGATTACAAAATGTTAGCAGGATTGAAATATCACTACTCTTTAATGCTATCTTTTTATTTTTAACAATAATGGAATGTTGCTATAATATTTATATAATCTGTAGTGAGTGCAATAATTATTAACATCTTTATACTTCTGGTTCATCTAATCATAAATGCAATATGCTTAACATTTATTTGATATTTGGAAGCAATTTGTTTAATAGTCTTGACAAATAGCAATTTTCAGTTTTAAAAATACTATTTTAATTTCAGTAGTTTGGCTAATAGATATAAATTTTGTTTAGGGCAAATTAATATCCTTTGTCTCTAGATCTTTCCCCAAAAATATTAAATTGCTTAGGAAACTTCTTCCCACATTTAACTAAACTATATTCATACATTATGACATGAATATAAAATTATTATTTTTAGTTTACACTGGATATTTTTACCTTGGAAAGTTCTGTCTCTTGGGATCTTATTAGTAAAGGTAAGACTATCTGCAAAGTTTAAAGGTGATAAAAAGGACAAATTAAATTTTCATTATCTATGGAAGTTTATTTCACAGAAAATAATGACAGTAAAAATAAAAGTATTTTTTACAATCATTGAAAAAAATTTGGGAAGCTAAAATATTTCTGGTCCATTTTGAATGTGCATTTAAAAGAAATTGTCACTGTAATCTTTGTGAATGGTCTAAGGTAAAATATTTCAAACTGTGTCTTCTGAAGCTAGAAGGAGTTCCTCAAGGGAGCCTCAGGCTATGATATCATATGACAAATGAGAACACCATCTGGCAAGACTCTCATCCCTTTCTCTAGCTGAAATGAGTCTTCTGTATTCAGGCTCTAAATGATTGAGGTTCTGTCTGAAATTTTCATTGGAAAAATGCTAAAATTATTGTCATTTAACGTTATGGTATTTGTTAAGTATTCCTTAGGGTATGGGGCATGTACAATGTGGAAAGCCGGTTAAACAGATAGATTCACACTCAAATAAATTATCAGTTTGATTTCTTCTAAACTCACATAGGTAACTGTATTCTTGATATGATGTTGTCAGTTATCTTCAGGTAAATATGACAATTGTGTTTTGTAGTTGGAAGAAGATTTTCTAGGTTAGATTCACATTCAATATATAAAACCAAGCATGGAGTCTCATCCACCAGCAGGCAGCCACCTGAGAACTACTTGCATGCCTGGGTCCCTAGCTGTCTGAACTCCTTTGCCAGTGGGGAGCAAAGGGGGTGAAGATTCCTGGGTAAGCCCCCAAAGTCAGGTAAGCCCTGGAGGGGGACAGGGTGGGGGTTTTGGTGACCCCACCCACCAGTGGATGGCTGCTGCACAGAGCAGTCATCTGCATCCCAGATCAGCAGAGTCATGTTTTCCTTTTCTCCTAGCCATGGAAGGGTGCAGGTTCAGCTGGCAGGTAGGTAGGCAGAGGGGAAATTGCTCCTTCCATTTTGCTCTCACTCCAGCTAAACTTCAAGAGGAGCAAGAACATGCACAACACAAACCCTATCATACAATGGGTGAGGGACCATGCAAATATCCAGCCCACAACCCAAAGCTGGACACAGCAGATGGACAACCAAGAGAACCAGCATATGTGAGACAAGAGGAACAACTGTGGAGACATGATGTCATGATGTGCACTCATGCTCTCACCAGGTCGGAAAGACCCAAGATGTCATTTAGGAGATGCCTTCTAGGAGAGCAATGCTCCCCACACTACAGGAGGGGAGAGGAGAGGAAGACTAAAGCCACATCTAAACTGCAAACTGAAGCAGAGGAAATGATCTACAAAGGCCATTCACAGACGCCTGTATTCACAGAGAAACTTCTTCACCGACATTGGCTGGAGGCAAGACCCCCTAAATCTAACACCAGAGCCATTAGGTAAATCAACAAAGCAGAGGATGGGATTGGAGAAGACAGCCTGCAGCAAGAAAATATGGACAGATCACAAATGAGTACAGACTGGCCGCCCAACGCAAACTTAAGACTGAACCTACCAGCAAGGCTCACCTGGTTCCAACAGCACAGTCCCTCACCAGTGAAACGACACTGCCACAGGAAAGGGACAATTGGGCTTAGCACAACTAGTAAACAACAAAAAGTGGGATTTGAGAGAATGGAAGGGGCATCAGAGGGAGGAGGGAGTGGGATATCCCAAAAAACACTTACAGAGGTTGTGATCTAAAGAACAAAATAAATAATATTAAAAATAAATTTTAAAAAATAGATAAATAAAACCAAGTATGATTACTAAGATCATGCTATTGTCATCTACCAAACCCAATTATGTAATCGATAGCAATAAAATTATACTCAATCAGGCAACTAAACAATCTGGGAGAGTATTAGGAACTAGAAATCTTGAAGTATCTGGAAAATTGAGATAGAAGAGATTAACTTTAAGAATGGAAACCTAATTTAGTTTTTCATAAGAAAGCACTAGTAAAAACATGGAATGGGAGCAAGAATGTTTCAGTACATGTGTCCAGAGATGAAGAAATAGAGCATAAGCGGGCATATAATTACATGAGATTCAGTAGAAGGAGCCAAGAGTAGATATAATATCTATATGGTTCACAAGCTATGAACCATATAGATATGGTCTATATTATATAGGGTCGACTGTACTGGTTAGTTGTATGGGGAAGAAATTCTACCTTCAGGCAGGTACAGAAATAGAGTGCATGAGCATAAGTCAGAGAGACAAGGACATTCTCCTTACACCTGGTAATCAGAAGAAAAATATCATAGTCTAGTACCAAGGTGCACAGCTATCTATACACTGTATGCTCTTGGGATGTTATAAATTTTAGATTCTTATAAAAGAAATATGAAGATATTGTGAAAATGAAAACTATGATCATGTAATTAAAACACTTCAAACATAGACTACATTTCATTTTATTTGTCAAAAGGACAGAACAAAAAGAGAATTATCTCTAGGGAGATTGTGTCGACATTTTTCTTGAATAGAAAACATGGGATATAATTACCAACAGCAAAAAAAACTAAGATTTGGAGGTGATACCATGAAACTTAAACAGAGTGAATAAGATATCCCAGAAGAAATGAGTGAAGTAGAGAAAGGATATGCATTATTAAAAACTTTATAAATTCCTAAATGCTTACATTGATTATCTAGCAAATGTTTCACAAGATTTTCTTTGAAATAATAAAGATCTGTCGGTTTAGTTGCATTATAACGAAACTTGAGGATATTAAGGATAAAAAAATCATTCTAAGAGCTTCTAGGAACAAAAGAACTGATTTAAGAAAACAATGAAAAGATATTGTAAAATGTTGTTGGGAAATAGATTAAGGTCAATTTTATATGCATGAATGTTTCATTACAAAACTGAGTGTTATGGAATTTTGAGATTTGTGCAAATCTCACAACTTACATGATGAATTTAAAATGAAAATAAAAAAGTTTATAGTCTATAAAATGGAATGTCCACATATAGTAACTTATAGACACACTATTATTTTTCTCCATGAACATGCATCTGGAGATAAAAATGAAATATTAGACTATGAAAAAAATTTGTAAACCACATATCTGACAAAGAACTCATGTATGGAATATATGAAAAACTCTCAAAACTGAATACATTAAATATATAACCCAATTAGAAAATTGAAAAAAAAAACTCAAGAAACTAAAAAAGGATATTTCTCTAATGTTATATCCATGTAAAAGATAACAGGATTACATATAAGGCATGCAAATATATTTTCAATCATTAGTTATTGAGGAAATAAAAATTCTGAACACAATGAGCTATCATTGTATACCTATCAGAATGGCTAAAACTAGATTAGTGACAACAATAACTTCTACTGAGCATGCAAATTAAAGGGATCTTGCATTGTTGGTGAGTATAAACTATTACAGGAACTCTAAGAAAGTTTATCTGTTTCTATACAACCAAATTTATAATTTCCTTCTATCTAGGAATTGCATTCTTGAACATGTGTATTAGATAAACAAAAATCATTGCAAAACATTCTGTACAAAGCAGCTTTACTTGTAATAATGAAAACCTGAAATCACCCAAAGGTCTTTCAATGGATGAAATTTTAAACATATTGGTATATCTATATGATAGAACACGACTCAGGAATAAAAAGAAGCACCCTATTATGTGTACGAAATCCTATGGTGACAGATATATTCTGTATCTTGACTACATCAAATATCAATGATAAGGTTTGACATTATGTTATAACTTTGCTAGATTTATTAGTGGGGGAAGTTAGATAAAGTGTACAAAGAAATTTCCTTTGTTATTTTTTTTACTACTCCTTGTGAATGAACAATAATCTCAAAATAAAAAGCATAACTTAAAAGTTGACATTTTCAATCATGCAGAAAATTTTCTACCCACATTCACAGAAATTCTATTTATATTAGTCAGAAGAAAAGAAATCTAGGAAAAGGTAAAGTAATAGAATGTCAATATAAACTTTACAATACAGTAAAAATTATCTTTAATGCTGGCATATTACTTAAACCAAACTGTTAAGAAAGAAGCAGGAATTAAAAACAAACAAACAAAACAAAACAAAACAAACATGTCCCAGACTTTATCAAAGTATAAGTATCAATCCAAAATAAAATGCTAACAAAATCTAGCAGCATAGTAAAATACTAGCACATCCAGTATTTCAAAAGTATAAGAAAAAAAACTGAATTAGAAAGTTAATTTAATTCATCATATTAATAGATATGTGAAGAAAAAGAAAAGTCTATATATAAGCAATAAAAATCAGCAAATTTTATATTTACAAGTGAACAAAAATGAACAAATAATATAAAAATTTAAAAAATTAAAGTTGATATCCATCTTCTTGAACCAATACTAATGATCTATTAGACGGTAAAATCATAGCCCCACATTTGATTCCTATTTTTAATGTATCTAGCTCTATCTACTCTCAAGCAAAATTAGAGTAAATCTTCAGTTAGAATTATAATGCAAATAGAATCTTCTAGAAGAAAGCATGAATCAAAAGACTATTTGAAATAATACATTCTCTTTAAAAAATTATTAAGAACTTTCATTAGATTCATCTAGGTGATATCACAGGGAAAAGTATTGCCCCAAATATTGGAGAGATAGGTGGATACGGAGAATCAAAACTTATTGGAGTAGAGAGTCAGGATCAGAAACTTAGCTGGGAAAATGACAGGAAAAGAAAACTGAATATAATTGGTATATTCCTAGAGACTGAGAATGGACAAGTATGAAAGTTGAAAACATAATATGTTCATAAAATACTGAGCACAATTTAGAACAATGGAACAATATTCCTCCACACCTTACTATGGCATTCTAAAGATGCATTTATCATGATTTCTTTTACCCAGTATCTCACGTCTGCTTTTTAACCAAAAGTTAAACAGTAGAAAATTTAATTAGAAAAGATTGAAGAAGTATCAAAACCAGACAGACAGGCTCAGCTATGGCAAAAAAGTTAAAATTATCAGACCAGGAGTACATATATATGTTACATAGAATGTGCTACATATATTAATAAAATATTTTAAAGGATAAAAGTAGACAGTATACAAGAACAGAAGAATACTGTAAGCAGAGAGATGAAAATTCTAAGAATCAAAGAGAAATGTTAGAAATCAAAATAGTATGGAAGGAAATAAATGCTATCTATGGGCTAATTAGTTGACTGTATGACTGAGAAAAAATATCTGAGTTGAGGGTGTGACAATAGGAACTTATAAAACTGAAAAGCATGCAGGAAAGAAATGTAATAAATAGCACAGAATATGCAAGAAAGTGAGAAAACCATCAAAGTGAAATATATACATAAAGAGAATATGAGAGGAGAAGAGAGAGAATAGAGAAATATTTGAAGCAATTTTGACAGATTTAATGCCAGACACATAATGGAAGCTAAGAAAATATCAAGCATGACAAATACGATAATACTATATAGTTAAACATACCATAAATCAAAGATAAAAAATAAAAATCCTGAAATAAGCCAGTTTAATAAAAACATTTTATATAAAAAGGCATTAAAAGTGTAAAGGTAACAATTTTATACAATCACTCCTCAGATTCTATTCACAAAGAAAGTGGAGTGAAATGGTTACAAAGCTGAAAGAAAATAAAAACACCAATCTTGAATGCTTTCCCTGCAATATTGTACTTCAAAAGTGAAAAGGAAAATAAACTTTTCCATACAAATAAACATAAAAGGAATTCCATCACATCAGACCATACTACCAACAACGATAGCTCACCCTGAACACTCATTGATGTAGTGTATATAAAACCTGAACTCCCTGTTAGGGGTACTCAGTCTTTGAATATGAATCCCCTGCCTAATAAACTGGTTTCTTGCCAGCCTGGTGTACTAGTTCCCTCATCCTCTGAGCTGGGAACGATCCTCCTTCCCTGATGGCCAGTCTCCATTGTTGGAGCAATGGCTATAGTTCCCCTTCCCTGATTGCCATGACTGGGTCAGGTTTTTGTTTCCCTGATTGCCTGCTTTCATTCTAGTTATTATAGAAAGCATCTATATCTGTAAATTCATTATTTGCCTTATAGAATATCAAAATGCTGATATTTTGTTTATTAATAATGAATTAACCACTAAAAGAAAGACTTATTGCTTTGAAAAATCTTTACACACATTTTATTTTGGAATATATTCAAATTTCAACTTGGCATAAGCAGAAGCATATGGCTGGAAATTCCCAATTCCAGTTTCTTATCGGATGTAAAATTAAAGCAAAATTAGAGAACACCAACCAAGTGAACAAAATAAAACACAAAAACCCAGAGATGGCCAATTTATTTTCCCTTATATAAGGAGATTCTAGCTTACCCTAAACCAAAATTTATATTTATAAATTCAGATGTAAACATATATTTATTTAAATTTCCCCCAAAATTTTACTGATTTCATTATGATTAGATTCTTTTATGCCTTGTGTCCAGATAAAGAAAATAAAGCATTTGATTGTCTATTTTGCATATGATCCTGTTATGTTTGTGTTTATAACATGTGCATGTTAAAAGATAGCATTGTCTTTGATGCACAGGGACAGATTAACCCCCTACATCCAGGCTAGTTAAATAAATCTCAGGAAGAAAAGGCAATAGAAATTCAGGAAGGACCACCAGAAAAATAAACTTCAAAGACCTTGACCAGACATTAGGGCCACTGAAACAAACTCATCTGGGTCTCAAGAAACAAAGCATGGAAAGTACATTGACATAACATAAAACAGGTTAGTGTGAAAATTAAAGCAAGTTGACAGGCAAATGCAAAGGAAATCCCTCCTCTCTGTGACTTCAGCCAATCACAAAGACTGGTGTTCTTAGAATATTCATAAGAAGTTTTATAAAATAAGATTTCTGGCATTAATCTCTTTACCCCACCCTAGACTTTCTCAATTCAGGGTGTCCTGTTTTTCCATGTCTTCAATTCCCAATCTGTCCCTTTGTTTTTTAAATAAATTTGCCTCTTTCAACTTACTACCCCAAGTGTCACTGGAATATTTCTTTTTTGGATTCAGAAGGCAAAAATCAATAAGAAGCTTGTGGTCTACACCTAATTTCATCTTGATACCATTACATGCAGTAGTTTAAAATAGTGAACATGTTAAATTACAAAGTGTTATGTGAGCTGTATTTTCTTCTTTCCTTTCTGTCGCACATGCAAGTTACATCATTAAGAGATTAGGAGACAGACCTAGAAAGGCTCAGCTCTTCCTCTGTTATATTCAAAATTGCTGAATTGTTTGCTTTGTTAAATCTGTGTCACAGGTTTTGGAATAAATACCTTCCACTCACACACGATTGAATAACAAAAAAGGCTTTATTAACTAGCTTAAACTAGGGTCCACCTTCAGCCTGGCCCACCATCTAAGCAGTCCCATCAGAACATGGAAGCTGGACCCTCTCTGTCCCAAGTACAGTCTTTTATACAGTTTTTAGGTCCGGGCGGCCGCTGGGGTGATCCAGTGCTGACGGGTTGTCTTCTGGTTGGCAGGTCTCCTTTGGACACCCTCTGATTGGTCAGAGGCAAGCTGCACCTGATTTCCTGGAGCCCAGTTCTTGGGCTGAAGATGACCTTTGGCCTAGAATTGAGGTTTAGGCCTGTCAGCTATAGCATGTCACAACAGGTTCTTTGGGAGCATTTCATAATTATAAAAACTACCTGGAATCCCCACTGTTCTGCTGCCCATTGTGATATCATGCATGCACATTCACACTTATTTACATAGCCACACCAACACCTCAATTCACAAAACAAAAACATTAAAAAGTGAAAAGAAAAAGAAACTGCTTTTTTTTTGGAAGTTTACCTTAGAAATATTAAACTTATTTATCTTCCCAAAAGGCTAAATATTTTTCATGCTGGGAGACATTGAGATTATTAGGAGATGGTTGAAAATGATCATTATAAATGTTTTGTTGCTCCCTCCTCCTTTAGAATTCTAAATCATTGAACTCTGTTTTATTTATTGTATGTGTAGTTTTCAATAAAGTACAAGCAATATAAATATTTTATCTTTCAAATCCTGAGACATAAATTGACTTCTAAAATGTATGTCATGTCCTACAGTAGTTCACAAAAAAAGTCCATTCTCCCTTCAGAAATGAAACATTCCCACTAAACACTAAATAGACAAAATGGGTGGCTTTTCTCAAGCCTTTTGAAATTACTTTGGAAAAAAGAATGCTTTCTAATTAACATTTCAATGGTCTCAGTTTGAAACAAAGTAATTCATAGCAACTTTCATATTGAAAGCTTTAGAAATTCCTAATTTATATGGAAATGGTGGAGACAAGTTTGTCATGCTTAGCAATCTCAGTGGAGTTTGTGAGTTACAGGGTTGTCACTTCTGCTTTACTGAAATTTCAAAGTGCTACCCCAAGTTACAAAAACTGTCATGTGCAAGAGAGATGCTATCTGAACCAAGAGAAAACTCTTGGTACCAAAACTCCTTTTCCTCTAACATATTTAAATACTTACCTCTCAGTACCTGATACAAATAAGAGACCAATAAATGAAAACTGCATTTGTTGTAGGGTACCTGCTATTAACATAGCTGATTTATGCACTGATAATAGCTAAGAAAAAGGAATTACTTTCCTATTGCTTTAGAATCATTTTAAATTTAAAGACTAGTAAAGTTTTCTTTCAAGAAGAAGGGGAAGAAGAATGAAAACAAGGCTTTTGTGATGTGTTTATTGACAAAGCTCACTCTCAGAAGAGCATGGTGGGGAGGGAATAATAAAGAAAGGTATAAAGAAACTGAGAAGAAAAAGAAAGGATAGAGCAGGTATTTTGGGAGGAGGATATGAGCCAACCAGGGCAGTTTGGGTCCTGTGACCTTCAGCCTGGCCTGGTGAACTCAGCATATGCAAGCTGAGTGTGTGTTTAAAGAGGAAGAAGTCTAAAAGAAGTCTAAAGAGTTTGGAGAACTGCACTCCGTGTTGGAGTTTGTCTTATCTAGATATTTGACTCAGATGTTTTTGGAAAGGCCATGAGCAAGGCCTGAGAAAAGGAAGCTGATGTTGGTTCCTGTATCTTGGAGTTTCCCTTCTGCTTAAAGTTGAGAAGACACTGAAAGAAAAGAATGCCATGTTTGACCGCATGTTTGGAGGAAATCAGAACAGACACCAAAGGAGAAAAAGGAAGATGCCATTTTAGAACTCCTGCTTATGGACTCTAATTGGATATGTGGTGAACTGAACAGAGTCTAAAAAGACAGTTTTGGACATGTGAAATGTGTGTTTGGTTGTTTTTCATATTTCTTTTGTAACACATATAATGGGGTAACTGGTGTTTTTACATGTTTATCTTGTAGTACATTTTAAGGTAGTCATTTTCTTGTTTAGTAATAAATAGTTTGATCATTCTGGCTTGGAAATTACATAGCAAGGTGGCGGCTGGTGGCAAAAATGCAAGTTTAAAGTCTTTTTTTTTTTTTCTTCAATTTTGGAGATGCCCTAAGGCAGGTAAACAAGCAGCAGGTATCTGAATGACAAAGGTAACTAGAGTTTGGAAGCTTCAGGAATGGTGAGGGATTTTGCCCTTTTTATACCAGACAGCTAAAGATTTGGTTTTCCTCCGTTTAGGGAAAACTGGCAAAAGCATTTTTAGTAAAAAAGCCTGCCCCCCCCCCACATTTGAATATGATTAAACTAAGCCTCTTTTTCCAGGGATATGGAAAACACGAAGTTCCTTTAGAAAGTAGTATAGGGGTTACAAGATCCGAATCCCGCCTCCACCACTCTTCTGACCTTGGCAAATAAATTTAAACACTGTAAACCTCATTTTCTCACTAATGTGAAAAGAGTAAAAGGAAAGTTAATTGTCCATTGACATCATTCAGGTATGAGATCTTATTTCCCCCACTCAACTTGTAAAAACTATTCTTGCTAAATCATTGAGACATTAAGGGACTTCACTGAAATCTATCTTGAAAATTGTTACAATATAATGATTGTGGTAGAGGTTGCAAAATCCATCATTTTATTGAAAATGCAATATGTCTTTTTGAATATCACTTAAAAACAGACATTCTCTTGGACTGTATTCTTTTCAAGTAACTGCTTCCAAGTTCAATTTTAGAATAGATGATACCAAAGGGAACAGAGCTCCCCAGTTCAGAAACCAAGACCTGAGAAGTGACAGAAAGAATATGTAGATAGTTATCTTGATTAAATAATAAAAGAAAACTATAAAAATATGTTGAACCAGGTTACAGAGAGTATATCTCTTGGTGTTCTCCAGATGTTACATTTATTTAAACACACACATAGCCTTAAATAATCCTAAACCCAAGACTGGCCATTGTATTTGATTGTCCAGGGGTTGTTTGAGATGGACAGAGAACAAATGTAAAATATACTTTGGAGGGGTAAAATATCAAAAAACTGTCCATGAAGCAATAATCACATATTAAATTTCTAATTTTAATCAATTAAATCTAACACTATTATGACTTTATCACTGTTATTTAAACCCAATGCTGAGTTTCAGTTTCCCTCTATTTTGGCCTCTATACCTATAACTATGACCATTCCTCTAAATCTTGACTCATGCTGCTTTTCAGCTGAAATGTGAAGGAAATCTACAACAGTCATACTTGCAGGAAACTACCTCTGAGATAATATGGATATCAGTTTACGTTCTTACTATTTTCTGCCTTTTATTATCAGAAATATTTGCAATTACATAGAAAAATTAGCTAAAAGAATAATTTGCCCTTCCTCTTGAAAGTGGGTAAAAATGAAGACTTTCTGACTTTATTTAACTGTTTACCCCTATCCGCCTGCTTCTCTCTCCAAAGCAGGCTACAAACAGTACTTAACTGCAATTACCTTTAACCTTAACTGGATACTCTCATTTGCCTGCTACTCTCTACAAAGCAGGCTACACACTCTTCATTAGCATTTTCACTGATCACCTTTA
>PVHY01018162.1:0-23776 GCA_004024945.1 Uropsilus gracilis
CCCCCTCTCCCTCCTCCTCCTCCTCCTCTTCCTCTTCCTCCTCTTTCTTCTCTGCCTTCTCCAGTTCTGTCTTTGTATATTCATTTCTTCCAGTTCTCCCACATCGTAACCCAACCATCCAAAGAAAACTCTCCTCAAGGCCGGGGGTGAGAAGCTGAGTGAACAAAGAGACGTTCTCTCTCTCAGATGAGGGAAGGGGACTGGCACCCTTGTACATTCTGATTCCTGTGCCTGTCACACAGGCATGTACTGTATGGGCAAAAGCACAGTGTTTGGAGTCAGAAGCTCTACTTGCTGCGCGCACTATGTCACATAACCTCTGGGCCCCAGTTGTCAAAACTGAG
This sequence comes from Uropsilus gracilis, assembly GCA_004024945.1. Taxonomy (NCBI): domain Eukaryota; kingdom Metazoa; phylum Chordata; class Mammalia; order Eulipotyphla; family Talpidae; genus Uropsilus; species Uropsilus gracilis. Next base: position 345 of record PVHY01018162.1, read on the forward strand.
GGGGGTAACACGCAAGAGAGGAGCAATGTGCTCATGGTAAATCAGGGAGATGGGGTTGGAAAATGCTTGTGCACAGACATTCTTGAAATTGTTGTGTGAAGGGAGGCTGAAAAGGAGGCTACCGGGCAGGACCACAGTGGCCAGAGAAAGCAAGGCCTCATGGCCTGCGGCTCCACAGGACCTGCCCTGGGCCTTTGGCAGAGAGAACCAAGTTCCAGGCCAGATACAAATCCAAGTCAAGAGCTACCCTCAGTGGTGGGTGCGGGGAGTCACACTCCAGTATTAAGGTTCACAGAGCAGAGTCCCAGGTCCAGGGCTGCTGTGGGAAGGAGTCAGGGGCCAATTCTGAGGTGGGGGTGGGGGGCCTGCTGCAGAGCCCCAGCATGTTTACGTTTTAACCATGGTATGAGTTGCTGAGTGCAGGCCAGGCGCTGCACAGGATCTAGACACCCCCACCCAACACAGGTGAGCCTCACTAGGACCTCACATACTCCGGAAGTCCTCACCCAGCGTCCTGGACAGGTTCTTGGAAACTACGCCTTTAAATAGAAACAGTATGTAATGAAAAATGAAACCAGCTCATCATAGGTAGTTATGTTCCTGCATATATTTATGATCACAAAAGCTTCAACTAAAGACCCAAACACTTCTAATATTAAACAACCATTTCTATTCATTCATTCATTCCTTTTCTAGTCTCTTTCTCCTCTCTCTTCATTTCACTCTCTCTCTCTCCATTTAGACACACTGTGAACCTCACAAGCATATCTTTGGGCTGTGGGAGGAAACCAGAGATATGGAGACAACATGTAAACGACACACACAGGACTTCCAACAGAGAATGAAATGGGTTTTTTTGTTTGTTTTTGAGACTAGGTCTCGCTATTTTTGCCCATGGAACCGCAGGCTCTCGTTGCCTGGGGTACCACAGACTCAGGCAATCCCCAGCCTCAGCTTCCCAGATAGCTGGGATTACAGGTGCGGTCCATCACGCCCAGCTATTTTTTTGGAACTAGGTCTCGCTACAGGCCCCAGGCGGGACTCGAACCGCGATCCCTAGCTCCGGCCACTTCATAGGCTTACAGGCACGAGCCACTTGAAATGGTTTCTGTATGATGTTATAACAAAAGGATATTGAGAAAGGCCGGGCACGGTGGCTCGTGCTTGTAAGCTTCAGCCTATGAAGCGGTCGGAGCTAGGGATTGCGGTTCGAGTCCCGCCTGGGACCCGTAGCGAGACCTAGTTCTAAAAAAACAGCTGGGCGTGGTGGTGCACGCCTGTAATCCAGCTACCTGGGAAGCTGAGGCTGGGGATTGCTTGAGTCTGTGGTACCCTGGGCAATGAGAGCCTGCGGTTCCATGGGCAAAAATAGCAAGACCTAGTCTCAAAAAAAAAAAAAAAAAAAAAAAAAAAGATATTGAGGGAAATGACACTGATTGATAGTCAAGGAATTGTTCTCTAAGATGCTGTTTGCCTGACAGGTTGTGACAGTGAGCCCCTGGTCGTCCCTCTCCTCCTGTGTGCTCAGTCAGCCTAAAGCAGCCCCCAGATGTTTGACCTTTGACCTTCCCTCCCCCACAGGTAATGATCCAGGTGTTGGATGTCAACGACTGCCGGCCACAGTTCTCCAAGATCCAGTTCAGCACAAGTGTGTATGAGAATGAGCCGGCAGGCACCTCGGTCATCACCATGATGGCCACCGACCAGGACGAAGGCTCCAATGGGGCACTCACCTACTCACTGGAGGGCCCTGGTGTGGGTACGTAGCCTGTGTCCCAGTTATGATACCTCAGGGGTGGGAAGGGCAGGCTGCCACGCCTGCAGCCCAAGACTTGGCTCCCTCTCCTGCCCCCTGCCAGATGCCTTCCATGTGGATGTGGACTCAGGCCTGGTGACCACAACACGGCCTCTGCAATCATATGAGAGGTTCAACCTGACCGTGGTGGCCACAGACGGTGGAGAGCCTCCGCTCTGGGGCACCACCATGCTCCTGGTGGAAGTCATCGACGTCAATGACAACCGGCCCATTTTTGTGCGTCCACCCAATGGCACCATCCTCCACATCAGAGAGGTACCACTGTCCCCCAGGGCCTCTGGCCCCAAATGTCCATCCTGCAGTCACAATATAGGACAGTAAAAGGGCTCCCATTGGGGAAGTAGGGAAACAGGCCAGAGAAGGAGCAGCCTCACCCAGTGCCAGTGTTCAATACTCTGAGTGGTGATCAGCAGTATGGCCTGCACTCAGTGGCCAGCTCTGCCACTTACCAGCCAAATGACCTTGAACAAGTGACTAATCTGAGTTTTTCTTATCTGCAAAACGTGGTTTAATACTAGTAGATGACCCATCTCTTGCTCCAATGTATCTGCCAAAGACAATTTTACCAGCCACCCACTTCCCCTATACTTGTCTCAAAATAAACATGCATGCCCCTCTGTCTGTCTATGGTCCTGCTGATAGCGATGTGCAGACAGACTTGGCCTGGGGACAGACAGCAAAATAAGAGACAAGGGGAAGTGGCTGGTTCTGAAGTCTCCACTTCTCTCCTCCTTTGCTACAAATCACCATGCAGAAATGGGGAAGTCTCCTTGATCTCACCTTCCCTCAGCCACAGAATGCTGCCAGCAATTACAAGCAAAGCAGCATCTCCCCCTTTCTATTCATCAGCTGTAACTGCCACTGTTGTGTTCAATGAGAGAAATGGAAAACCAAGCTGAGCCAATCTTTGCTCAACTGAAGGCCAAGAAATCCACTCTTTCTCTTGGGCTCTGGGCAGCTTCCTCTTTGGTCAGTGTGTAATATGTTGACTTAACAGAGCCAAGCTAAAGTGAGTTTATTCAAGAGTTAAGATGCAGGACTCGCTGGACACGGTGGCTCGTTCTTGTAAGCTTCAGCCTATGAAGTGGCGGGGGATAGGGATCGCGGTTCGAGTCCCACCGGGGGCCCGTAGCGAGACCTAGTTCCAAAAAAATAGCTGGGCGTGGTGGTGCGCATCTGTAATCCCAGCTACCTGGGAAACTGAGGTTGGGGGTTGCTTGAGTCTGTGGTACCCCGGGCAATGAGAGCCTGCAGTTCCACGGGCAAAAAATCGCAAGACCAAGTCTCAAAAAAAAAAAAAAAAAAGCAGGACTCCAGCCTGGGAACAGCCTCCAGATAGCTATGGGAAAGCTGCCTGGACTGAGCCTCTCAAGGAGAATGTTAGTGTGCAGGGAAGGACCCTCCAGGACCCAGGTATCTGTTAATGTGGCTACTAGCTGCTGTCTACACACTGAGGACAGCGTGGGCTTGTTCACATCTACCATATCCATTCAGAGCCTTACCTTCCAGACCAGAAGACAGCTTTTGCTGTTGCCGACACAGCTTTCCACAAGGCCGTCCACTGGGCCTTGGCTCTTTGGTTTCCGTGCCCTGGGGGAGACCAGGCAGTGGGCACTCTGAAGGAGAGCTTTTAGTTCGCAGCTGTCAGTTCACTTTCTTTACTAAACCTAAGGAACTCAGGAGCCCATGGTTCAGGTGAAGTGGCATGTCCAGGTCACCTGGTAAGTTGACAACAGCCTAGACCCCGGGTGTCCAGTCTCCATCCACCACCTAATCTTACCTGCCTCTCCCCCAATTTCAGGCACCCCACTGGGTGGATACTGTTGTTGGGAGACACCAGAGCACCTCTAACTGGGGCAGCAGAGGGGAAGACAGGGGAGCATGAAGGCTGACTGTGGCCTTATCTTGTTGACCTGGGTCTGTCTTCTGCAGCTCAACGCACAGTGGAATTGGGCAGAGGAGAGCAGCTCCTGGAAGGATGGGCGCAGGGTCTCGGCGGGGCTGTCAGTGGGCAGCATCTCTGGCTGGGGTGGTGAGGGTGGAGGTGTTCTAGTGGATGCTCAGACTGCCGCAGAGTCTAACCAAGCAGACAGGAGTTTCCTAGCAATGCTGGAATGTGGCGATGGTAGCAAGGTGTTGTGCAGGCTGGAGAAAGGGCAAGATTTCCATGGGGATTCACTCAGATGCCCCAGGAGCCACCCCTCCCCATCATGCCCGTAGGAAATCCCACTGCGCTCCAACATCTACGAGGTCTATGCCACAGACAAGGACGAGGGCCTCAACGGGGCCGTGCGCTACAGCTTCTTGAAGACGGCTGGCAACCGAGACTGGGAGTATTTCACCATCGATGCTATCAGCGGTCTCATCCAGACCGCACAGCGCCTGGACCGTGAGACGCAGGCGGTGTACAGCGTAAGGGGTGGGGTCAATGCGGGGACTTTCCAGGGGCCACAACTACCTGTGCAGGGCCTCAGAGGCTGATGCCCTGGCCCCTGGGGCCCCCCCTTCTCCTCCTGACTCCAGTTCTCTGTCCCCAGCTCATCCTGGTGGCCAGCGACCTGGGCCAGCCAGTGCCATATGAGACCATGCAGCCGCTGCAGGTGGCATTGGAGGACATTGATGACAATGAACCCCTCTTCGTGAGGCCTCCAGTGAGCTTGCCCAGCCCCTGGGCCAGTTGTGCCCACATAGGGACTCACCCGCTTGCCATCACACCGCGCACGCAATCCCCCTGCACACCTGCCCTGTGTACACTGGCTGCTCCGAAAGCTGTGCATGCACTTCAGAGGATAGCTACTTACTGAGCAGCTGCCATTTCAAGGCACCATCCAGAAGCTAAGATGACAGAAAATGCTTGACTCGTAGAGCCGGTATTCTCAAATTGTGAACAAAGATACACACACAGACATACACCCCTCCCCAAAAACCCACTCCCCTTTTTGAAGCTGGGACTGAGCTCTCATCTGCATGCAGATTCTGATATGGTGGTACTTTCTTGTGTACACATGGAACATGATGTTCTTTGGAGACATGTGCATGTGCTGGGGTGGGGCCTCCTTCATACATCCATTCAGGTGCAGGGATACTTCAGAAGCTAAACCCAGCCCTATCCTCATGGGGGATGTCACTGTGCAACACTTCCTGAGGACAGAGCTGGGGTACCCCAGGCCCAGCCCTTGCTCCCTTAAAGTTACAGCAGTTCTCCTAACCCCACCCCATCTCCACCCCCCCTACTTCCACCCCCGCCCCAATAAGGCCTAGACAATGAGCCTGCTCAGCCCAAGAGCCAAGTACCACCCAGGATGCTCTAATAGGAGCTGGAAGGTAGGCCCTTCCCTGAGCTTCCTGTAATGACACCCCCTCTCCCCTGCAGAAAGGGAGCCCCCAGTACCAGCTGCTGACAGTGCCTGAGCACTCCCCACGAGGGACCCTTGTGGGTAACGTGACAGGTGCCGTGGATGCTGATGAGGGGCCCAACGCGATCGTGTACTACTTCATTGCAGGTGGGTCCAGACAGGGCTAGAGCTCTGCCTACTCTGGGGCTGGAGGTGAGCAGCTGTGCCCTGCTGCCGCACTGCCTCCTCACTCTGTGCCACGGTCCCACCCTCAGCTGGCAATGAAGAAAAGAACTTCCATCTGCAACCTGATGGGCGTCTGCTGGTGCTGCGGGACCTGGATCGGGAGCGCGAGGCTGTCTTCTCCTTCATTGTCAAGGCCTCAAGCAATCGCAGCTGGACACCTCCCCGTGGGCCCTCTCCCGTCCTGGACCTGGTCACTGACCTCACCCTACAGGAGGTGCGCGTGGTGCTAGAGGACATCAATGACCAGCCGCCACGCTTCACCAAGGCGGAGTACACTGCAGGTGCCAGAGCCAGAGCTTGGGCATAGGGTGTGGGTGGTCCCTGACGTGCCACTCATACGGCCTGCCTGTTCCTGCAGGAGTGGCCACCGATGCCAAGATGGGCTCAGAGCTGATCCAGGTGCTGGCCTTGGATGCAGACATTGGCAACAACAGCCTCGTCTTCTACAGCATCCTGGCCATCCACTACTTCCGCGCCCTCGCCAATGACTCTGAGGATGTGGGTCAGGTCTTCACCATGGGTAGGGACCTGGATATACATGGGTGGCTTCCAGTACTTCTCTGTATGGGCTGTAGTGTAAAGGTGGGATACGTGGGCACCACAGAGTCTAGGGAGCCAGCCAGCACATCAGTCCTATTCATCATCTACCCTTCCAGCCTTCAGCCCGCCAGCCAGTTATCATTTGTTAACTCTTTGGCCATCAACTACCGTCTTGTCTCTAATTATAGAGCTCTATACCTACTTACTTTCTTCTCATCTACCCATTTAGCCATCTGTCCATCCATCCACCCACCCGTGTTTATTCAGCCAGCCTGCTACTCCTCCACACACCCACTGAACTACCCACGCATCCCTCTCCTGTGTATTCATCCATCTGTTCATTCTCATTCACTTATCTGTCTACCTATCCACCCGTATGTCCAGCCAGCCATCTTCCCAGGATCCTTTCCAGGAACTAGCTATCTTTCCATGGGTGCATGTGGCAGGCATTGTGCTAGGCACTGTAGAGTCCAGATTCAGGGAACCTTCTACTGCCAAGTGTACATGTTTTACTTCCACACATCTGCCTGTGTGGGCAACTGACCCTCTGGGTCAGATTCAGAAGGTATCTCAGTAGCATTCCCACTTCTTTACTTCCAGCCCCTTGTTCTTCTATTTCCAGGAGTCAATCCAGACTCTATGGGTTGGCATTCAAGGCTAACCAGGTCTCCCCTCCACTCCCTTTCTAGATCTACAGCCACCTACTGTCCTGAAGTCTACCCAAGCTGACCTCACCATTTCTTCACCTATCCTACATCCTCCCCTGCCTCTTCCATCCCTTTGTCTTCACTCCCTGCAATGCCATCCTGACCTCTACCTTGCCTTCAGACCATGCCCCCCACCATCCTTTGAAGCTTTGGTACATATGCCATGTCCTCCAGTCATACAACCAAACATCACATCTTTGTCCTCTGACAAAGACAAGCTTCATTTTCATCAGCTCAGGTACAGACTTTGTAGCTTACTCAAAGTCACACAGCTATTAGGTGTCGGAATTTGATCACCAGCCTACTGTCTTCTCCAGTCATCTCTGCTGTGGTGGTGGAATTTTGAAGTGCATGGATGTGCGTGAGATGACACCAAGGAGACTCAGCAGTGCTCCGTAGCACCCCAGCATGAGCCAGCTGGCTCCAGACACACCGTCCTTGGGCTAGCACAGCCAGCTGTTTTAGTGACTAGTACAGCTGTGGGCTAGCACAAACATGTTTTAGTATATGAAGTATTTAAATTTAGGTCAACGGTTAAAAATCAGATTTCATCAGACATCCCTAGAGAAGTTGTAAGGTGTGCCAGCGCGATGCCTGTGCTCTCCTGACAACAGCGGAGCGGAGGCCTACACACACAAGCAGATGGACACACGTGCTCGGTGTGCCCTCTCCTCTGTGACCAGCGCTCTCTGCCCTACAAGCACTTGTGTCTTGAGTTGCTGCCCTGTGTTGTACCCGCCTGCCCTGACCCTTGCCCTTTCCTGGGGCCTCAGTGGGGGGCCCCTGAGCACCCATCCTATGGCCTCTTCCTGCAGGGAGTGTGGACGGCATTCTGCGTACCTTTGATCTCTTCATGGCCTACAGCCCTGGCTACTTTGTGGTGGACATCGTGGCCCGGGATCTAGCAGGCCACAACGACACGGCCATCATCGGCATCTACATCCTGAGGGATGACCAGCGCGTCAAGATCGTCATTAATGAGATTCCCGACCGTGTGCGTGGCTTCGAGGAGGAGTTCATCCGTCTGCTCTCCAACATCACTGGTGCCATCGTCAACACTGATGACGTGCAGGTGCCTTACGCAGCCACCCCGCAGCAGGGGCATGGAGGGAGGAGGAAGATGGGGCCAAAAGAGGGGCAGAGCACTGCAGAGAGAACAGGATCATGAAAGGGGTATGTGCCCCAGTCATCTCCTAGCTGCAGTGGCTTGCCTACATCCTTCCACATCTCCAGTCCTTAGTTCCCTCATCTGTAAAGTGAGAATGGATCGTTTTTGGTCCGGTGCAGATGAAGTAATGGGCATCACCCTCCATCCTCAGTGAGCACTCAGGGGTGACTTGATGAGTAGGCTGGGTAGGAAGGGCCTGCCCACCTCACCCAAACCCTTACTCCTGTCCCCACTTCACAACGCCCCTTCTCGCCTAGTTCCACGTGGACCAGAAGGGTCGGGTCAACTTCGCACAGACGGAACTGCTCATCCACGTGGTGAACCGCGATACCAACCGCATCCTGGATGTGGACCGGTGGGTGGGTGGGGGGTCTGTACTGAGACTGTTTCCCTGGGGTGTGGGAGGGGACCCACCAAAGGAGGCATGGACGCCACCCATTGAGCCTTGCTCTCCCCTGATCTATATATAATGGGATTATTACACTGTGAGGGGCAAATGGGATCCTGAATAAAGAGATGACAAGCCTTCTGAGATACAGTGCCACCCTAGCTGGGGGGACTTTGATCTTGTAAGGCACAAGGCCTTACAAGGGTGAGGGTGAACTTTAGGGGTCTGAGGCAGGAAGCGGGCAGACGGCCCTCTGTGGGGTGACCTCTCGGGGGAATGGCAGAGGACGGAAGGTCTGGCCCCTGACCCTTACCCAGGGTGATCCAGATGATTGACGAGAACAAGGAACAACTGCGGAACCTCTTCCGGAACTACAACGTCCTAGACGTGCAGCCTGCCATCTCTGTCCGGCTGCCCGATGATATGTCTGCCCTGCAGGTAGCCCTGGTGGCACCCCCTCCCACCATCCTCCTGCTGCCCCAAGTACCATGCCCACTCATGCCTGACTCTACTTCCCCAGATGGCGATCATTGTTTTGGCCATTCTCCTCTTCCTGGCTGCCATGCTCTTCATCCTCATGAACTGGTACTACAGGACTGTGTGAGTGACCTCTCCCCACCCTACCAAGATAAGCCAGACAGCCCTGTTCCTGGGACAGATATGGTGGCAAGCAGGACCTGTGGGCCCTGGGATGCCAGCCCAATCCCCACCTCCCTCACCAGCCCCTTTCTGCTTCCCTCCAGACACAAGAGGAAGCTCAAAGCCATTGTGGCTGGCTCAGCAGGTAAGCAAAGGCTGTGGTGGTTTTGAGGGTAAGAGGGCAAGGAGGCCTAGAGGGCCTGCCCAGGCCTCACAAGGCTGGCTGAGGCCGTGGGGTGGGCCCAGAACTACCATCCCCCACACCGCAGCAAAGGATACCCCTGGCCTCCACATGCCAACCCATCTCCTTGCAGGGAATCGAGGCTTCATCGACATCATGGACATGCCCAACACCAATAAGTATTCCTTTGATGGGTGAGTGGAGTCTGGGGAGGCCTGCCAAGGACCCAGCTGGGTGGAGCATTCACAGCTGCCAAGAGAAAAGCTCTTTCCAGGAGGGGCATGGTGGCGTATGCCTGTAGGTGGCAGCCTAGGAAGCCACGGCCGGCCGGGGCCAGGGATCATGGTTTGAATCCTGCTCGGGGCAATGTAGCGAGACCTAGTCCCAAAAAAAAACAGCTGGGCGTGGTGGTGCGCACCTGCAATAAAGCTGAGACTGGGGATTGCATGAGTCTGTAGTACCCCGGGCAACGTGAGCCTGCGGTTCCATGGGCAAAAATAGCAAGACCTAGTCTTAAAAAAAAAAAACAAAAAACAAAAAAACAAAACAGAAAAGCTATTTCCAGTGCCCAGGGGAAAGATGCCTGAAACTTGCGGTGTGGCGCCCCCTGGCGGGCTGTTCACCACTCCTCCAGCTTCAGAAACTCCTGAGCAGGGTCCACACTTGACGAGAACGCAGACTTTGGGCATTTGATGCAAGGTGGGCAGGATAAGGTTTCCACACCAAAGCTGATCTTGACTGACATGTCCTGGTTCTAGCAGGATCCTAGGTATGAGGAAGCACCCACAGGTGCCATGATCAAAGGGCCAAATTCTCACAGCTCTGAATCCTCAGCCTTGTGGTTGCCAGGGAAATGAGCAGAGGCTGAGATGTAGCTAAGGGTACCCACCCACTCAAGCTATTCCTCCTTACGCCACCCACTCCCCATCCACAGGGCCAACCCTGTGTGGCTGGACCCCTTCTGCCGGAACCTGGAGCTGGCTGCCCAGGCAGAGCACGAGGATGACCTGCCAGAGAACCTGAGTGAGATTGCTGACCTGTGGAACAGCCCCACCCGAACCCACGTGAGCCCGGGGCAGGGGGCAGACAATCCTGTGGTATGGATGGAGGGCAGGAAGGAAAGGAGGATGGTCTTCGCCACTCCTGGCCGGGCAGCGGCGTTCTTTAGATGGCACCCATTGTCTACCACTGCTCTAGCTAGTGTCCCCTCTCCCAGGGAACTTTTGGGCGTGAACCAGCAGCAGTCAAGCCTGATGACGACCGGTATTTGCGGGCAGCCATCCAGGAGTACGACAACATTGCCAAGCTGGGCCAGATCATCCGGGAAGGACCCATCAAGGTGAGTTTTACCAGGAGGGTCTTACCTCAGCACACACATCAAGGGCCTGCACCCCAGGGGCTGATCTCATACCCACTCCAAAGGATACAGGGAGAAGGGAGGATTCTGGAAAACAGCTTTCTCCACCAGGCCAGCTAGATCTACCCTCCAGTGGGGGAAAAACAACAGGGCAGTAAATGGGGTCTGGGCTTAGGAACTGGTAACTAGTTGTTCCAGCCTACAGTAACTTCCAGGAGGCCAGCATACCACAGATTCTATCTGGCCAATCACCAGTCCCTGCTCCAACCCTGCAGGATCAGAGGTGTGTGCCTCCTAGATCCCCAATCACCTTCCACCACTGCCCATCAAGAGTGAATGAGGGGTGGGGTGGGGCAGAAGGGGGGAGGGTCTAGGTGAGGGGTTGACCCTCTCCCTTCACCAGGGTTCGCTGCTGAAGGTGGTTTTGGAGGATTACCTGCGGCTCAAAAAGCTCTTTGCACAACGGATGGTGCAAAAAGCCTCCTCCTGCCACTCCTCCATCTCTGAGGTAGCCGGGTGGGCCAGGGAGCTGTGTGCCGTGCCCCAGTTCTGGGGGTGCTTGCTCTTTCTCACTTTCTGTCACCCTTGTCCTCAGTCTCTGGAGTCCAGCAGCCAGGGTTAGACACCAGTGGGCGGAGAGGCCAGTAAGTCAGAAGGCGCACTACCTTCTGGCCTTGCAGGTTTTCCCAGAGGAGGGGTAGGCTGCAGGACCGTGTACCTCAGATTCAGGAAGTCTAAAGATGATGCCTTTGAGGGTATCATTTTAAGAAACTGGCCATTAGAGTCAGTTTGTGTGCAGTGATCGTAACAATCCTTTAAAGAGTCAGACTTTACCTCAGAACCCAGATTTCCAAGGCCGGGCACGGTGGCTCATGCCTGTAAGCTTCAGCCTACAAAGCGGCCGGGGCTGGGGATTGCAGTTCAAATCCCGCCTGGGGCCCGTAGCGAGACCTAGTTCCAAAAAATAGCCAGGCGTGGTGGCACGCGCCTGTAATTCCAGCTACCTGGGAAGCTGAGGCTGGGGATTGCTTGAGTCTGTGGTACCCCAGGCAATGTGAACCTATGGTTCCATGGGCAAAAATAGCAGACCTAGTCTCAAAAAAAAGAACCCAGATTTCAGCTGAAGTAGGCTAAGCTCTGTCCACACAGGAATGAGTACCATCTGTGAGACTGCTTTACCTGTGGACACTTTCTACCTGGTCATAAGTAGTTTTCAAGTCCAGATATGCCATCACTGGAGCCTCAGTTATCCCAGGAAAGACTTGCAGGAAACCCCTTGTCCCAACACCTCAAGGTAGCCCAGCACTAACACTGTGAAGCCAGACAGGCCTGCTCCTCGGCAGCCCAGGGGTAGTGCAAGTAGGGGAGAAACAAACCCCAAGCAGGCAGGGCTCTGAGCTTCTGGGTGGTCCTGGCCTCTTGCAGCTGATCCAGACTGAGCTGGAAGAGGAGCCAGGGGGGCGCAGCCCAGGCCAGGGCAGCCTGCACTTCCACCACAAGCTGCCGGCAGAGCTCAAGGGGCCCGAAGGGATCCACACGGTGCACGGTAGCACCGGCACGCTGCTGGCCACTGACCTCAACAGCTTACCAGAGGATGACCAGAAAGGCCTGGGCCGCTCCCTGGAGACACTGGCTGCGGCAGAGGCCAGCGCCTTCGAGCGCAATGCCCGCACAGAGTCTGCCAAATCCACGCCCCTGCATAAGCTTCGAGACGTGATCATGGAGAGCCCACTGGAGATCACAGAGCTATGACCAGCTGGGGGAAGTCTTGAGAGAGAGTGAGAGCTGGCCCCCACCCAAGGCAAGGACGGCAGGGCCTGGAGTGTGGGCTCACCTCAGGAAAGCTCTGGTTGCACTACCTTAGCCTGGCCTGAGGTCCACATCAGCTGCACAAACCCACTTTGCCAGACGCTCATTCAACATCTGACCTCTACCTTCATAAAATTTGTTATTTTTTTAAGAAAACCAAACAAAAATGTTAAGTGTCCAAGGACAAGGTAAGAAGGGTCACTTGGGACCAGCTAGCCCAGGCTGAGCTGAAAGTGGCCGACCAGGGCCTCTTCCCCTCCCCCTTCCCCTTAACAGTGCAGGAGTCCAACCTCAGGGCTTGATGCCCAGGAGCTGGCATCCCCTGCCTGGTTTTGAGACCTGACTTCAGCTCATGTCCCACCGTTTCTGCCACAACCCTGGCTGGACATCCAGGTAGGGGCAGTGAGTGATCCCTACTTCCCACAAGGACATGGTCCATGTCAGCAAACAGCATTTTCCCCATCTCACCAGTTTCCCAAATGTGCCCAGCTCCTGAAGAGAAATGACTGATGCTCCCTTGGTTTGGAATGTAGAGTGTTGGTGTATGTTCCTTTTACTTTTGTTTTTTGTTTTTGTTTTTTTTTTAATTAAGTTGTTCCCTCAGTACTTCCCCCTTGGTTTTGTTTAACTGGTACTCACTGAACATTTCTGGAATGGTCTGAATTTTAAAAAGAAAAGCGACTCACAAGGAATCACATGCACTCTGGCTCTAGTAAACTACTCGTGTGGCTGGTGGTGCGGCGCCGCTGGGCAGGGCAGGGCAGGTCTGGACCCCACCGTCGGGCACTCTGCTGACCCACTGCTGGTCCTGGTTCTCTTCGGCAGAACCAGGTGGGTGGCTTTCCATTTTATCACTTTACTTTCCTGGATCCACGGAAGTACTGGGCACTTACAGGTGTACAGCGCCTTGAAGCTCAAGGACACCAAATCCTTCTGGCCGAGGTACCACAAAGGCCGAGTCTGGTTGACACAACTTTATTGTTAAATCACAAACTTTAGTGCAAAACAAAATTAAGTCCATTTGATAACAACTACATCTTACTGGCTTTCCTTGCTGTCTCCTGGCAACCAGAAGTGAAACAAGATGCAACTGGCAAGAGCCGTGGCCCCAGACAGCAGCCCCTCCACCGGGAAGCCAGAGGCTTAGGAGCTTTCATCCTTTATTTACTTGAAAGGCAAAAAGAGCATCTACGAAAAGGAGGAGTTAGGCGGTCCTAACTACCCGGAGCAATGGTGGGCCCTGGGCGACAGAGCCCCAGCAGACAAGAGCAAGCAACAGGTAGTCACCACCATCCACACACGCACAAAAGACAGAACTTCCACAAAGAGCTAGCAGGTTACATTTAGGCAGATTTTTTCCCCCTCCCACCCAGACCCACAGAACCCCAAACAAGGCATGACCAAGACAGACCCAGGAAAGCTGAAAGGGGTGACCCAGGACAGCAAACACCCTACCCAGGTGTGCCGAGCAGCTGCTTTCAAAACCCCTATTCCAATGAAAACTACCATTTGAAAGTCCAATTATTATGAGTTTCTAGTCTTTCACTGAAAACCACTTTTGTTTTTGCTTCTTTGTATAGCAACCAACACGCCCAGGAAGGGGATGGGCCCTCCTTAGCGGAGGCCCCAGAAGCCCACACCCATGTCAGGAGTCAGAACAGGCCCCAGCAAAGATGGACACTTTCTGTCAAGAAGCTGTGGCTCACACCAGCATCCAGAGCCCACTCTCCAGGTAGACACCATACACAGCAGGCTGTGCACCTTGGTGCACAAGGATGTCATCATCCATCTAGCAGATAGTACAGGGACACTGAAGCAACTACGTCAGAGGCAGGCCAGGCGCCTCCCCACACTGACAGCAATAAGGAGATGAGAGATGGAGTGAAGGAAAGGGGGTCCTCATTTATAACCAAGTCAAAAGATGTGTGACTGTTCCCTTAGACACACCAAGTAGGAAAAGATGCTGGAGGTTCTCCAAGAAGGAACATTCCTTCTAGTTCCACACATGGCGCTTGCAATGCTCGACAGCCTGGCAGGAGAGAGAATACCAGTCTTAGTCTTCATATGATAAATGCCATTCCTAGCCCATTAGTGTATCAGACATCACCCCAAAATGGGACCCATTATCTTCATGGCTCTAGATGCTAATGCCCCAACACACTATCTGACAACTGGGGAGCATGTGGCCATCTGTTTTGGGTTTCATAAGGCAAGGGCAGTAGATGCAAAGTATTTCAGCAGTGTGCAGGGAGGGCCACATCATTCAGCAGTTAGGCCACACAAAAGACTGCATGGCACACTTCACCTCAGTCTGGTACACATCAGCTCGGGCTTGAGAATTTACCCATGTAGGTGGAAGGACCCAGTTCTACCAGCGACTAGGCTATGGTGTGAGGCAATGACACAGACGGGCTGGACCTGGCTGCAGGGTACCTCACTACCCCTCTCCGCAGCCACCCAAGATGATGCAATTTCCCAAATACCAACAGGCCCCGCTGATCATGAGGAAGAAAAAGTTGCACAAAGGAACACTAACAGATCAGTCCAAACCTCGCCTCCCAGGAAAGCAGGAGGGGCTCAGCCAACCGGTGAGTCAGGACAGTGCCACAGTACCCCTGGGGCTGCTGGGCAGGTGCCCACTCAGTTACTCAAGACAACCTCTACGTGGCCCTGGGTGAAGATTCTGGTTGGGCTCCAGTCAGGGGAAAAGTGACCCAAGGGCAAAAGGCCTTGAGCAAGAAATTGGGGTGAATCCAAAGGACCTTGTGCAATCCCTGGGGTGACCTCATGAGACTCTGACCCTGAAGGGAACTGTAGACACAATCAAGGAAGCAGAAGCAAGAACACTAAAGACTCCCCACACTGCCCCCACCCCCCAGGCTTCACTCCTGAAAGACAAGGAGGTAGCTGGCCCTGCCTATGCTGGGTGGCCACAAGTAAGCCGAAGGTAATCTCTGGGTCTCAGTTCTTTCCCTAACTTAACAGAGGGAGCAGACCACTGAGGATCCTTCAAAGCAGGATTCTCACACAAGCTGCTGCCTGGAAAGCAGGTCGGTGAAGAGCTGCTGGCAAGTTACTCACGTTGCACTGGGTTGCCGACTCCATGTTCTGGCACCAGTAGCTTGGGCCCCAGACACATTTCTCAGTTCCCAAGAGAGGCCTTTGTTTATCAGGACAGGCTTTGACTTTCTATATGGAGAAAACAGGGGTGGGGTGGGGGTTAGATGGGTCCTGTCCTATTTAAAAGAACACCAGCTTCTGGAAGCAGAGCTCTAAGTTGCACTTTCAAAACCACAGTATTGCTACAGTATTGCTGATGTTATGGTCTTGGCTCTCCCGCACTCAATCCCCAGAAACTCCCCCATGGCCAAAAGCCTGAGACCCTTCCAGCATCAACCACCCGAGGACCTACTGCTCCGCAGAACTTACCGTGCACACAAAGGTCGGGTCCATCATCTCCACCAGGATTTCTAGCAGCACAGCCTCATACTGGGTCACAAAATCATCACACTGTTAAGAAACAGGGATATGGGTCTAGCAGTGCCCAAGCAGAACACAGGCCAAAATGGACATGTTTGGAACGGCTCTGGGTGTGGGACGTGGACATAGGTTAAAAGATATGCCTTAGATAAAGGAATACCTTTATCTTTCTCATACTCTCTGGCACACTAGAGATGGCTAGTGGCACGTCTCTTACCTGTGACGCAGCTTCCTAACCTCTTAGGAATGTTCACATTGAAAGAGACATGTACTTGGAAAGATAAGACAGTTTACCCCCACAGGTAATTTTCCTGTTTAGGTAAAGTATCCCCATCCTCATGCCTACATGTCACATGTCATGGGATCCTGGGTTTTTCCTTCCCCATACTTCACTGTGATCATTCCTAACCAAGGTAGAAAAGAGACCCCCAACTCCCAGTAAAGGTGGACCTGGACATGTTCTCCAAGTTCCCAGTCTGCAGGCTGACCCCACAGATTGCCATCAATCTCTTCTGTCTCATTCTTCTTTCCCACACGGGACTCCTAACATACAAAGCCCCACTCATGTTATTTTCCCTAGTATTCCACTTGAGTCACTTGATCAGTTGTAAGAAAATCTCACTTGATTTCAAGCCAGGAGACAATATAGCTGGTTTTCCCTCAAAATGTCACCTGAGGGTGTGCAATAAAAGCAGGCTTTTGCACAAGCAAGAGAGGCCTGACATTCTGGCCAAGAGCGTACCTGCTTCTGGTATGGGTCAGGAAGTATGCTGCAGCCTTTCTCCAGAGCTTTCAGGATCTCCTCCTTTGTGCTGTTTGTTTCTAGGTTGTGCTCCAAATAGCCAACCAGCTTCTTACACACCTCACAGAAGCCACCCTTCTTCTCCTGAGTCATTTTCACTAAGCAGAGAGCAAGCATGGCCTCAGCACCCTTCCAAATCCAAGGGTCACCCAGCCTCACCCCCACCTGGCCCTGGGCTCACCAGTCAGAGCAGGCAGCTCCTGGGAGGGGCAAAGATGGAGAAGACTGCACACAAACGTAGACTCCGTCTCCAGCAGCTTCAGGATGGAGCTGCCGTAAGTGTCCACCACCTCATGACACTCGTCAGAAACGGACTTGGGCAATTCTTTGCACACCTTATGCAAAGCCTGAAGCAGTTCTTCCTGAAATGCAAGAGAATCCCATGAAAAGAGGGGAGGCTAGGCAGAGATGGGAGAGATTCTGAAAATAATATGACCAGGAAACCAGTCAACAGCAAGATGCAATTACTCTCACAAAAAATAAGCACTGCAAAGCAAGGTGCAGTGTGACCCTCACCAACCCCAGCCCCCAGGATTCCACTGAGAGACATGATTGTACAGGTGCGAAGTTGATGTCCAACACCAGTACGGTTCACTCAAGCTGAGCTCCAGCTCGTGGGGCTCCCTCTGTGAGGAGGGCTACATTCCCCAAAATTCACATACCTCAGTTTTGTTGTTGTCAATCTGCTTGACCATCACCTTCACCAAGTATTCACACACCTCGCACTTAACATCTCCCTTTGACTGGACCAGGTCCTTCTGTTAAAAAGGCAGGGGAATACTTTAACACAGAGCCTACCACCCCTCATCCTGCTCCTCTAGTGGCCAGACAGGTTGGTTCACACAAGGGCTGCTTCCTGCTGAATCCAAATGACACGTAACTTCCTTCCCCGTGTCCAAGGTCAAGTTCCTGTCGTAACACAGCAGGAGACCATTTCCCCAAATCCTTACCACCACTGCTCCCTCCAAAAATCAGGAGATGGAAACAATGAAAGACGCCCAGATAATGTTGTTTGATTATCAGTTCGGTGTTCATTTCAGGGAGGTGGATGGGGGAACAAACATGGAATTCACTATCTGTCTAATACAGAGTTTAAACATATTTCCGGTCTGCTCTGCAGTTTCAAACCACCTTAGAGCCTGAGACTGCTTTTCTGGAGTCTAACCTCTAATAAAGCAGTATTACTGAAAAGAACTTTCTGTAAAAATGGAAACAAGCCAGGCGTGGTGGCACGCGCCTGTAATCCCAGCTACTTGGAAGACTGAGGCCAGGAATCATTTTAGTTCGCGGGTTCGCGACAACCCCATGCAACATAGCGAGACCTAGTCTCTAAAAATAAAAAGGAAATGGAAACAGACTATCTCTGGTGCCTACACTATTGACCAGTAGCCACATGTGTTACTGAGCACTTCAGATGTGGGTGGTGCGACCAAGGGACCAAGGGACGAAACTTTTCCTTAGTTTTATTACATTTAATGGCCACATGTATCTACAGAGCACAAGTTCTAACTCCATCTGACTTCTCTCATCAATCTATTCAGCAAGGTAGGCTGGGCCAATGAGTATTTCAACTGAAGAGGAGACAGAGCAGTATCCGACCCTTGCTTTGGGTCACACCATGCCCATGTCATGTGAAGAAAACAAAGGGAGACCGCCAGTTGTCAAGGGACATGGGAAATTATGATAATGGAACAAGAAGTACCTGCGTGTGTCATGTGATAAGACATCACACCATCTGGGCCCCTAAGAACAAGACCCATAAACACAGGACAAGTTTGTTCACCACTGTAGGTGAACCGGCTTAGGCCTAAATCTCTCAAACACAGGCAGAACCTGTAAGTGTTGAATATACACTTAAGAGGGACTTCATCAAATGAAGTCAGACAGATACAAAACAGACCTAGTGCTCGCACAGGCTACACAGAGGGAAAGGTTAGACTGGTGATTTTAAACGTACTAAGAAGTACAAACTTGATCCTGGGAACACTGGAGTTCATGACCAAGAAAATAAAAGGCACAGGGAGAAGCAAGCTACATTAGTACAAAGGATACCATCATTTAATCTCAAATTCCTTTAGGAGCTGAGCAGGGAACTAGGAGTATGTGTCTCATGGCATAGGACACAGCAAGGAGTGGCAGTCACAGCACAGTCCTGACCAACACAAAATGACAACATCAGGTACCTTAATTGGTTCCACCAGCTCCAGGGCAGGGATGACCGTCTCCGAGATCACTTTGGCAGGGATCAGAGTCTGCATGAGCACCTTCTTCACCTCATCACAGAAGCCAGCCAACACACAAATCTCCTTGGGTTGCTGAGGAAAGCAAAGAAAAAGCAATCACATGATAGCCTGTGCCTCCACCACTCGCAGGGTGGGGTGCAGGAGGTGGGGTGGGGAGGGGGCACCCTGACCCCAGTGTCAAACTGACTGCCCCACCCCAGACAGGCAAGGCTCCATATGAAATCTAAAAGGTTTGTGTCCAACAGCAGAGCAGATGTGCCATTACACACCAAGCTCTGAAGAGAGAGCCAAGAACAGCAGTCTCTGCTCCCCAGGGCAGCACCCCAGGAAAGTGACACTACTGGCACCTAACAGGCACCAAAACATCTCCAAGGACACCTGGTCTGCTCTGAAACCTGTTTTTTGGTTGAGCTGGTTCACTCTATGTAGAAGTGAATTATGTTCTTTCTTGAGGAGGAATTATAAACTACACAGAAAGTCAAATATGTTAGAAATAAAACCACACAGGATCTTTAAGTGGCAGGACCATTGAAAATAATGCATTAAGGAGAAATGTTAGCTTCTTTGAAATCCACATTCTACGTTCACACACAGAGTACACATGGAAACCCAGTGCCCCGAACTGATGAATCATTTCAAGTCACAAGACCTTCAGATTGGATCCCCTTTCCCATCCAGACACCAAATCACGGAGAACTAGGTAGTGCGGACAACAGGAGTGTGGGAAGTATACCTATTTCGTACATTTTGTAAACCAGATGCAACTAGTTCTGGTCTGGTGACACTTGCTCCCCACTCCCCCATACTTTAAAGTGGTGGGAACAGAGGCACTAAAAACAGATTGCTAGAAGAGGCTAGATCATGATGAGGGCTCATCTTGTTTTAAGGTGAAAAAAGTGCTAGAATTAAACAAGGTCAGGAAATCTAAATGAAGTCTATCCCAAGAATCCTTTCTTTGGCACAATTTAAGGATGGGGGGAAATGAGAATGGGACTGAAGATACACAACAAGCTTTTCACAAAAAGACAGACTGAGGAAGTATGTGTCCTTTAGTCTCAGATCAACTTTGTTCTACTAACTTCTTTAGGAGACTGAGATAAAATTTCAGGCATTCGGTCAAATTTCTGTCCCATTAGACCATGTCTAAAAAAACTTAAAATGCCAGTGCTCAGGAGGTAATGCTTGGTATAGTCACAAAAAGGGTCTGGTTCTCTAAGTATGGTCCGGGGACTTGGTTCCCATATTCCGCCATTAGCCTGGCTCTGAAGCCATATGATGTGGCTACAGAACCCCATCACCCAGAAGGGCAAAAGCCACAATCAAGAGATTGTTCCCAACTCTCTGGATTGAACAGTCTGCTCACTGTATGCAAATGATTTGTTCATGCAGCAAAAGCATTTCTGGGATTATGAAAAACAGAATGTTCTCTTGAGTCATGACAGAGGCCAAGGTTCCTGGGGCTGACAAGCCTACAATGAAGGAAGCTGAAGCATCACTGGGGCCACCCACGGCTCCCCATCATCAGACTGGTGACCTGCACGTGCCCAGCTGTGTGATGATTTTGACCAGAATACAAGGTCCTAGTGGTGTCATTTCCTAGGCACTGTGTACAGGGCTGAGGTCTCCAACCCCTCAAGTGCTGAATCAGTGGGAAAGACACAGAAGCACCCACACCAGTCAGCCCATTAACAGCCCATTAAAAGGATCCTGCCTTTTCAGTCATCCCTTTCAGCTAGCAGAGCTGACCATGCCATACCAAAAAAAAAAAAAAAAAAAAAAAAAGAGCAAAGTAACTGAGAAGCAGACCACTACCGCAAGCAAATTCCCCATCACATACCTGATCCTGCTGTTGAACAAAAAAACAGGAAATCGGAGATGAAAATAAGAGAAAGGACACAACAGTTAAGAAAAATTAAAATCACAACAATCAAGCAGTTAATCAGGTATAAGGATGTCACAAAAAGTTCAGGAAACACCTTTGTAGTCACCTATCAACGACCTACCTTGTTCCTGTAACTGGAGCATGAGGGGGCCCTGGAAGCTACTGTGACCTTCAAGGAACAGACCCCACTTGTGTGTGTGCTATCTCCATGTCCCTTACAAACCCTATCATGCTCAACACTGGATAGCAGGTTCCTAGAGATCACCACACTATGAAGAACAGGCCATCCTCAGAGCCTGACCCCACCAAGCCTGCAAGGCCTTCCCCTCAATTTAGTGAGAAGCAGGTAAAATGGCAGGTGACTCAGGGGTATCCAATTCAGGAGTGTGTGTTATAATTCATAATATACCCAGAGGGGTCAGGATCCCAAATCACACTCCCCACTGCCCAGGACTCATGGCTTTCCTAGTTAGCCAAATATCCCCCAGGAAAGCCAATCTGACAATATGTCAAAGTCTTGCTCTTCTGGGTAGCAAGCCCAGCTTCTGTTCTCTGTACTTAAAGGAAATACAGGGACATGTAAGAATATCTATTTGACTGTAAGGACATTCATCATGATTATTTATGCCAAAGGAGAATTCATAATTTTTTAAATGTCAATGCAATGTAATTTCTATCATGAAAGGACTATTTAGCTATGACCAAGCACTTAACTAAATCAAGTCAAAGCAAAGGTTTATTTTTTTCCTTTTCCAGGTGTATGTCTTTAGAAGTTGCCTTTGAGCTGCTTTTAAGACAAGGCAGGGTGTGAGTAATGATCTCAAACATAAAGCTCTATAGTGTCTGAATCAACTCCTTGAGTGGTCAGAGCAGAACTAAAGTAAATCTTAGATTTTGCAGCCATTATAGTCTCAAGTAGTCAACTCTGCGAACTGATGCAGGTGGCAGCCATGGCTGCCGGTCACTGGGTTAGAGAACTCAGGGAAAACTGCAGCTCAATCTCAATGTCATCAGAAAGTCAATGACAGAGAGAAAATGGTGCAACCCACCCCTCAAGCCCTTCAGATCAGATCTCAAGAGATCAGTATTCCCAATGTATGGGTGCTAGCAAGCCAACTGCTCCATACAGCATTTTTCCACATGGTGCTAGCTCTCTTTCCATGCTCCATACTTTCTACTTTAACTAATGAAAGAATGCTCCTAACATTTGGATGCATCAGAAACAAATGGAAAAGGAGTTAAGGGCTTAAGTAGCAGCTACAGCTAACACCACTGCAGAACACAGGACCAGTTCTGAGAGGTGATATTCTTCCCCTCTCAGAAGACAGTCTTTCAGAATATAGCAATTCTCAGGCATGGCCTAGCTAGAGAGCGCAGTGAATTCCATAGGGTGAAAGCCAGATACTACAAATCTGATGGCCAGTTCACATATGCACAGGCAAGCAAACTGCCAAGAAGCTACATCAGCTTTTCCCCTGACTGGGATGGCAGGAGGCAGTACTGAGTTACAAGGAGAGAGTCTACTAGCCAAAGAGGGCTCCTTCTGGCCCAATCCAGGCAATTCAATCCTGGAAGGTAAAGGTGGGGGGAACGGGATTATAAACTATGTTAAGTCTCCGAATTCCTGGAAGCCACAAAGTTCGAGACAGAGAAGAATTGCTAACAGGAAGCGTCTCTGCCACCTACCATATGCATCATCATTTGGACAGCAATTTCAGAATACTGGTTGACATAGTTCTTGCACTGGGGAGAGAGAAACAGACTGTCAGTGACACTAAATGCTGCAAAAAGGCCATCATTTTCAACAATGTTAACAGTGACTAGCAAGTTTCCTAGAGTCTTGTGTCTTTTCTAAGCAAGTTTTATTAAGATAAAAATGGCAACTTGGGGCTGGGCACGGTGGCTCGTGCCTGTAAGCTTCAGCCTATGAAGTGGCCGGGGATAGGGATCGCGGTTCTAGTCCTGCCTGGGGCCTGTAGCGAGACCTAGTTCCAAAAAAAATAGCTGGGTGTGGTGGCGCGTGCCTGTAATCCCAGCTACTTGGGAAGCAGAGGCTTAAGATTGCTTGAGTCTGTGGTACCCCGGGCAATGAGAGCCTGCGGTTCCACGGGCAAAAACAGCAAGACCTAGTCTCCAAAAAAAAAAAAAAAAAGGCAGCTTGGTTATTTTATACCATAATGAAAACAGCTATGTAGAAGGTACTTAAAAATATTGCCCAAAGGTCCTTAAAGATGGCCCAGAAGTCACACAGTTTCATGCATGAGCAATTTAGAGATAGGCTCATGCTATGCGCCATTTGCAAACCAGAAGAGTCATTCCAAACAAGATAAAAAAAAACCTCTCTTGTTAACCATCCCTAAAAAAACTTAGGGACTAAATTACTAAAATAACTTCCTGAAACGCACTGGTGCCCTTTGGCTTTCCTTATCTAAGTTAGGAACCACCAGCCTACTCTACCCCTTCCTCAATTACTCTTTGCTTTAAAATGTTAATTATCTCTCAGGTTTGTCTTCTTTAAAATTCACCAGGCCCTCACCCTGTGTCCCTATAAATACCCCTTTTGTTAATAAAGTTGTCTCATAATCCATACCTCCATTTGACCCCCGGCTGTGGCTGGGCAATCTTTTCTCATAAATTCATTTCTCATACCTTGTGTGGAGGCTAACAGGCTCCAAGATAGGCCCCTCAGGAATCCAAAATTACTTTCGTCAAAAACTAAATTGATATTAGGTTTTATACATCAATCTCATGAGTGCTAATGTGAATAGATCCAAAAAATGAAAACTTCTAAGAGGCTAACAAAGTGAGTTTTTGAGCCTACAATAAGTACTAACATTCA
>PVHY01018163.1:0-29805 GCA_004024945.1 Uropsilus gracilis
GGTCTTTCCTGACTAACTTTATTCAAAAACAAAACACAGTATGCTTTCCTCTTACTGCCACACCTTCCATTCTACTTTTTCCATATTTCCCCTCTATATTTGCTAATCACCACTTGATATTTTTTATATTTACTTATTTTTATCTTTTCCTCCTATCCATCTCAATATGAATACCCATTCTTGAAAACAGGAACTAATGCTCAATGCTGCAACTCCAACAGCTAGATTTGTGCCAGAAACATAACAGATGCTCATAATTCCATTGAATGAATAAATGAGTAATGAATCCATTATTAGTCTCAAAATTCTGTATTAACCATCTTTTGAGTATGATGCAGTTATTTTACCACTAAAAGAGAATAGGTATGCTTTCAATTAATAAAGACTAATGTGATTTTTATCACTCAGTGCTATAAATATTGAAATACAATAAATATATATCCCCACATACAAAAAATTGCAAACTGTCAGGTGAAAAATACTTGAATAGATTTTACTAATGAATGAATCCTTTTGATTTTAGTTCTGAGTGGACTATAGGATATGCGTGTTCATTTTCCTGAAAATAACTTTAGTACTTCTTACAAAATAAAGGTTTATGGTCAAGGAATGGATTGTGTGAATATCAGGAAGAGAAAGTACATATAAGGGGGAGAGAATTAGAGAGAGAGAAAAGAAGGAAAGGAAGGAAATAATAAATTCATTTAAATGTGGATAAAATATTTATGGTCATACAAATAAATTAAATATAGCTTTGATAACTAGGACTAATAACCGGACTTCTTCAATTTTTGCTGCATAATTTTAGATAATCTATTTGTCAAGTACCTGTGAGACTATTTCTTCACTGAGTTACCTTTAGTCAAATTTCCCTACAAAATTTTGTAGTTAAGTTAGGCTTTCTCATCAGATTATATAAATCAGTTGTCCCTTGTATGTTAAAATTCAGTAGTACAAGAAGATGTATTTTTGGCTTCGTAGCAAAACAGTAATAGTAGTAGTAACATCACTGCTACCAGTAGGAGTAATAGTGGTAAGCCTACATATTTCACTTGTAAAAGCATAGATTAATTACAGTTGTACTAGCTAATATTAATGTCCATAAACAATATTAATTAGGCATTAGACTTACAGTTATACATCCCGGTTGTTAAAAAACATGATATATACATGATATGAATTTACAAAGAAAAGACAGACTGTAAAAGTCAAGTAATCTCATTACTGAAGAATTTTAATGAATAGTTTTTGTTTTTGTTATAGAATATTATCAATCAAACAGAAATTTAATATTGACATTTAATCACATAATTGTAATACTTAAGGTAAAATGTCATGCACTCAAGTTTAAAAGTAAAGACAGAAATCTTTAGACTTCACATATCAAATAGATTTTCAGTCAAAAATTCAAACAGTTTTATCAACATGTTTGAATTTCCAAAATGAATCTATAAAGTGTAAATCTATCTTCCCTCATGGTTAAAAACTTTATAATTATATCATTTGGAAATAAAGCTATTTTAAAAAAATGATCTCAATTTTGAAATTAAAAATTTGATTATAATGTTCTATAATTTTTAAAGCACCACATAAATTTTTATTTAAATTATTTAATAATATTTCTTTAATTATTTAAAATTTAATAATTTAAAATTTAATAACTTAAAATTCATTTAAAATTATTTAAACATATTTTGCCTTCCATTTAGTGGCAGATACTTATTGTGGTTTATTAAAAATTATAATTGCAATGCTAATATTTAGTAAGTACTGTAGCTCTGGGCCAGAATATCTTTAAAAGAATTTAAAAATATAATGACAATTGATTTTCTGTGCTATTTATGTGCCTATTAAATGATAAAGAAATTAAGGCAAGGAAGGTAATTCTGGCCCCAGTACTATCTCTTCAGTATGACATGCCTTTTTCAACTTGTTGTTATACAAATTGTTTATACATAAATCAAAATATTTGATATGACTAGAAAATTGAATACCAGGTCTTGTTACCTTTCCTGTCATCCAAGTAAGAGCAGGTAATGTTTATTACATGATCCTGCTTGTTAAAGATTGAGCATTAAATCAACTAGTGATCTAATACTTTCAAGAAAGTTTTGCTCAAAAATGTTTTAAAATATGTCATAAAAGTCAAGAAGGAGATAAGACTATAAATATGATTTTCCCCATATATAATTTCAAAAGATAGTGAGGACTCTGACAGTAAAGATAACACAAACACCCAGATTCCTCATGAGTATAATAAAAAAAGACCTATTATGTATGAAGCTAACGCTAATTTAAAATTTTTATTGACAATATAATTTTTGGCAAGAATCTTAATTAGTCAAATTCTTAATTACCAGGCATTGCTTTGTTAATTTGCATATGAAAGTAAGATTGAAATGGTTTACCTTTAAACACATATTCATATTGAATTGCAAACAAGTATTGCAGAATTGTAATAATCATACCAGAAGTCTGAGTTCAAATTCAGGATTGTTTTAAAAACATGCCAAAGACTGGAAGAAAAAAAAAAAAAAAGACTTTTGGAATTACATTCAGTTAGAACTCAGTTTTGCTCTCATTTGTTTGACAGGCTGTAAGCTAGATGAAGACTTTCGTTTACTTGATATTTCTCACAGGATACTTTCTCTAATTCAGTCTTTTGGAATGCTGTGTTCTTTATAACACCATGCTCTTTGTACTTTCCTCTGGGTATAAGATAAATGCCTCCCCCTTGTTCATTCCCCATGTCTAGATAACCCCTGTTGATCCTTAGGATTTTCAGTGTATCCACATTTAGTGCTGAAGACAGCTTAGACCACTCCTGCTGTTTTTTTTTTTTTTGTGGGTTTTTTTTGCCTTTAATGGCTATCCATCACCACACCATCGGCCTGGAAAGCATGGTTTTATTACCACTCATTGCAGCTCCTTTATACAAGGACCATTCTTTGTGTTTGCAGAGCCAAAACTATTCCCTAGCACATAGTAGGGATTGAATAATTTCTGACGAAGGAAGACAAGAGGACCCAGAGAGAGGAAGCGAATGATGGAAGACCATCAGATGGGTACATTTTAATTCAGTATATATTGATTCCACTTTGATGTAATTAGCTCATCTTGTCTTTATTCTTTTGTACACTATACATAATTTTAAAAGCAATTAAGCAAGATCCCCTTATGAATTAGGAACAATATTATTACATCCTGAGCTTGGAGTGCACAAATCTGTTGCAGATAATTCCCTTGGAATGTGGGCCTGAATGCTGTTCTCAACCAGTGTCAGAGAGAAGATTGTTATGAGGTAGAAGCATTTATTACATGTGTATGCTTCATTCCAGTATTGACTTTTTCTCCTTCTAAGATATTTTGCTTTAGTTAAGCTCCTATTAGTTGTACAGGAAACCATCTGAGTCCTCGTTCAGGTGTTTTTTCTAGTTTAGAGAAACTCATGCTAGAGTGCAAGACTTCATTATACATATTTTATTTTGAGAATTAAAAAAAATTCTCATTTTCATTAAGCAGTGTTCATATTTTTTGGATAGACCATATTTTATTTTTTATTTATTTTTATGGATTTTCTTTTTAAATTATTATTTATTATATTATTTATTTTGTTTTACATTGTTATCTACCCTGGGATTTAATTGCAGAAAGGCATTTTGATGTGATACTTCCACTCAGACATGGGGAATTGTGGTCAAGATAAGTTTTTATTTCAGTCTGCTAAGTATTCTCCTTCTACACCAAACTTATTTTTCTTTTACTTTTTAGTAAAAATTCCATTAATTTTTACTTTGTGATTATGCCACTGTATGTAATTTGTATTATGCCACTATACCCTATTAGTATTCTGGATTTTGATTTATATAAATCTATCGTTGCCTTTTGACATAGGGCTATTAAGCAGTGTAATATCCCGTATTCTTATTTAAGATGTACAGTATGACTTCATTATGTCATTTTAGTAATGACACATTACTGCTGTATATAATGTAATGGTTATAGAGATTACAATGTAACAATTGTAATGATACAATTGCTTCTGTGTACTGAAATACTTAATAGAAAGTGTTGAGGATGAGAAGTATTTAAGCATAAACTTTTTGACATTATAAGCTTGAGAGAATAATGAAGAGAGCGTTTTGATTTAAAATCAAACTACCTGCCTCAAATTAATTTAGTGCATATACTTCATTCCAAGGAAGGAAACAGCTAGATATAAAGGTTAAAAAGCAGGTCATATATATGTAAAATTAGAATAGTAGTGTTTTCGAGCTAAAAGAATTTCAGATTAGGAGGGATAAGAAAAACAGAAATTTCACTGTTATAGTGACAGAATGCTGGTGTCTTTGGAGAGAAAAGAATAACTGACTTGTTGAGAGAGAAAAGTTCTCTTTAATAGAACCACAGTGAACAGCCAACACCCAGATTCTGGCTGCTTATCCGCAAGTCATTAAACTCCCATATCAAGTTATGCTTAGAATGCAATTTAGGTTTATTTTGTTGCTAGAATGAGTATATTCTTCCAAGTAATTTTGTCTCAAGGCTGTAAATCATTTTCAATTAAGAAAATTCTTCTAAAGCGTGACCCTTAAAGGTAGAATGCTTGTTTATTGTTTTTATAACTAACAATTTCACAATAACTTGATTCATTGCCTACAAACTAATACTCCTTGAGGACATAGTCTACTTTATTACATCCTTGCTAGTGATGGTACACACAAATATATTCCTTAGAGAAAATTATCGGTCCTATGTGGGTTAGTTTTTTGTGGCTATGCAATACAGTTGAATGGGTAAATCCTTCTTTATGGCGGGAGAGCGGTTTTCAGCTTAGTAGTAGTACTTCCTCCTTTCTTTAGGCACATTCGTTTCTGCAGTTAAAAAGCTGTAATGAACTTGGTATCAGTTCTGGGGTAGAGCATTAGGTAATTTAATGGAGAATTTGAGGGCTCAAAGTTAAAACACCCTCTCTGTGTATCATAGCTCATGAGTTTATCAGTTCTATTGCTTGAACTCCTAAATCTGACAGTTCACTTTTAATTTACATTTCATTGCTTTTTCTCATATATCTTCTTTCCATAATGAATTTCAGTTCAATTAATTTTACTATAACCCACAGAAGACCCCTCTAACAAGATAATTACTCTGGGCTGTTTTATAAAGTATTTTTAGTTTACAGGGCAGGGAAAGAAAGGAGATGCTTAACAAATAGAAATATTAGCTCTATTGACATGACAAATCTTTTTTCTCCTGCTGTTTTTTTCATCCTTCCCCTCAGATGCAGATTAATAACAGATGTAACTCAGACAGCCACCTGTCCCATGTTTATTTGCGATGGTTTTTTTATTTCCTTTCATTACTACTGATAATTATGGAAAGTTTATTTTAAAACTAGGTCGTCTGTGAAATATGACCCTTTATAAAGAATGGAGATAATACTTGGCATATTTGCATTACAAAAAGTATGTTGGGAACATAATTGATTGCCATTTTAAGAGTGCTCTTTAAAATAGCCAAGAAAACATTATGTGAGGAGGTACTTTCAATAGGTTTAGTGTATAGATTTTTCTACATACTTATCTGCAATTAATTTGTTGATCTAATCATACAGAATAGGAGATGTTTATGTGAAGTACCAAAATGGGATTAATTGTCTTGGTTGCCTTTGTTGAATAAAATGAGGTGAAATTAACGGATCTTTTGTTCATATTAATTGGTGAATTGCCTTTTGTCAGATAAGAAATGTATAATATAAATGATTGCTTGGAGATACAGATTAGTGTTGAGGTGAATGATTTTGCCCAGGTGCTGTGTGTCTTCGAATATTCACAACTAAATGAACTCATGAACATAGAGCACCTAGTTACCAAATAAAAACCAAACTCACCAACTGTATGGCAAATAGGCAGGTATGGGCCAGATGGGGGGCCTGGGAGGCAGGCAGGTAACCAAGCGTTCCAGCCCACCCCACCCTGCCCACAAACCTTTACACTGTTTCTATGGTCGCTGTCTTCCTTTCCCTTCCCACTGCTGCCACTTTTATTTGTTTGTAGGCTCAGGTGTGCACATTTACACCTTAGCACACCCATAATCTCTGGGCCCAGGTGCCCACAATTACGGGTGCATGTGCCTGGTGCACTCCCAAGTGCCTTCTGCTTTTATCCCATCGAAGCCACAGGTGGTAGCTGCAAAGGTTAGTGGCGTAAAAAGCCTGATTAACTCATTTACTCTATACTCAGAGAGAAATTGGAAATTAACTCATAGGCAATATGAAGAGAGGCAACATGATTAAGAGACAGACTTTGAAGGCAGGGAGACCTGGATTAAAATGAGCTGCTACAGCAGTTTGTAGTTATCGTACCCTGCTTTCTGAAACTCCATCTTTTTATCCTAGAATTGAGATCACATTGTTTACCTTATAAGATTTTGGGAGGATTCAAAATATTTATTAACACTTTATAAAAATTACAAGTATATGATGAGTGCTCACTAAGTTGTTCCAATTTTACTAAAAACACTTTCAAATTGTGTTTATGAATTGATATGAAATGTTATTAGAAATTTTGCAGGAGTAGTTCTTTTCTTTCTGTTTTTCTCTTTATTTCCTGGTTTGAAAATACTTAAGGCTGGCTCAAAATGTAAGAATTCTAATGTAAACCTTGCATTTATAGATTTTAAATTTCTTTCAACATATGTATGACTGATAAATTAAGTGGATAGGGATTTCCCCATCTATCATAAATTCATTCTATAAAATCAGTACATAAAATGAAAAGTAAAACTACTATATCAAGTATTAAGTTCCTCTGTCTTTGTTAAAAGATTGCTTATGGAAAAGTCATCAAAGTACTTAAAAGTTATTCATATGAATTTGTCCCAGTGAGTGAAATGGTCACAGTGCTACAAAGTGTAGCATTGGAAGGCAGCTATACTCACTGCTATACCACCAACGTGCCCAAATATATGGACAACCAAATGAAAGTACACAACTGCGGGAGGGGACCAGCTGGAGTAGCCAGGGAGGGGAGGTAGTGGGGGACCCCAGGGACCTCAATGAAGTGATTGATGTGAAATATATATATATACATTAAAATAAATCTAAAAAAAATAAATTTTTTGCATCCATGTTCATTATGGAAAAAAAAAGTGTAGCATTGTCCTATCCATCTAATATTTGTTTAACATACATTTTCCTTCTTCAAGTTTTAATGTCACATAGCCCATCACAAACTGTATATTTAGATCCAATGAATGTTACCTTTAATGATTTACTCACTCAGAATGCATAATGTCATCATTAGCATGGGAAATCATTGAATTTTTATGGTGTGGTCTACACAAATGTTTTTGATACATTATTAAGCAAATTTTTAGTGATCTTTCAAAAGGAAATATATCACTTCTTTTGGTCTTTTTACCAACTTCTCTTTGACAGTTCTCATTTTCTTAGTACGCTGATTCATCTGAAGGAATTACCTGACTGGTATTTTTACCCAGATTTCATTCATAGTTACATACTGTTGTGTGTGACGTGTATAGTATCTAAACTTCACCAATATTTTTAGCCAGCAAACTTTTCTGCTGCTTTTTCTGTAACGCCATTTTGCTAGTAGATTTCCAGAAAAATAGGTTAGGGGAGTGCACTGCTAGATAAAGAACTACCACATTTGTAGAAACACAGAGAATAATAAAATGTGCAGTTGGGTGGACTGCAATGAGATTGCGAAGCTAAACATTAGCAGTAAGTGTCAAACGCCTAGATTTAAGGTCATGAAACTCAATGCCCAGGCCACCTATATTCCTGACCAAGTAGCTACAAATCCTGAGTTTCCCATGACCCCACTCAGGTTTCATAATACCTTAGTGATTCCCAGACTTTAAGAAAATGCTAAACTTCTGATTCAAGTTTTATTGTAAATCAGGACCAACCAAATGAAAAACACATACAAAAGGTATAGGAAAGTGTCACACACAGAGCTTCCTTGTCTTTTCCCCTTGGAATCAGGATGCAACACTCTACAGGTACATTGGTGTATATACCAACCAGGAAGTTTCAAGTGTCCAGAATGTTTATTGAGGCTTCATTATGTGGGCATGAGTCATTGAAACTCTGAATCATTGTAATGTAAACCTCCTTTCCCTGAAGGTCAGGCTAGTTTGAAAGCTTGACACTCAAATCACATGGTTGATTTTCTGAAGCCCCCATCCTGCCAGGATCAAAGATAAGCCAAATTCTTTATTATATTTCAGTTCATTTGTTAGCGATAAACACACACACACACACACATTGAAGAAAGTTTTAAAAACATGACTTATGTGTTATATATTAACATATATTAAGTACAGAGTCATAGAATAACACTAGATATATTAGCTCAAAAATGTAAATTGATTAGAGTGAATATGTACCAAGGGTTATTATTCTCTGCACTTTCCTTAGTATCAGACACACTTTCATTTTTTCCACCACTACATGTGCATTATTTTTGTCATAAAGAATTTTACTTTTGAAAATAATTTGGTAGAACTATTTTTAGTTCCATCATTACAGTAAAGCCAATATATTATCAGTATATAAATGTTTCAGAATTGAGATAATTTTCATGACTTTCAGGGTTCACTTTCGTATTCTAAAATTACCCTAGTTTGTAAAAAAGATTTAATGTTAACTCTACTTATAAATGTGTATTTGTTATTACATACACAGTGATAAGCAATGAGATATGGCCTTTGAGAAATTGTAGTAATCATGTGTCAGTACATTAAATAAGTATAGCACTTTCTTGAGATATTACCATTATGATTATTGACTTAATTTTTTGTTGAAATGACTTTGACATATCCTTCAACAAGCAGACAAATAATTTTAATAGCTATGTCTATCTTATTGTAGATTATTTGTAGCAAGAATATATACTGAATGGGAAAGCTATTTGTCTGTATGGTTATGTAACTTTTGATCTTTCAGACACTTTGCATTCATTACTTTGTCTTTCATTTTAGCACTCACTGAATCTTACCATAATTTGGGAATGGCCTCCCAATAAACATTTATACTTATCTCTGGAGAAATTTTTATATAAATGTTAAGAAAAGGTCATCACTGCCATTATGATAACACTGTATTCTGCTTGACTTTTAGGCTGAACAACTGGAAGATCATGTGGGTACATGTGATATTTAATGGTAGACTGCTCAGTTGCCTTAAAAAGATATGGAGGCCACTGGAAAGAAAGTCTACCAAATTTTCTTAATTATGCTGGCCTCTCAGTTGGGCTTAGCCTCATTAGATTACCAAGGGTCCTTGAAAAGATATGTGGTGATTATGCTCTAATTCCAAATTTACAGTGAGTGGTCCTAAGGTTATACTACTGTCGAATTTTCCATGAATGACTCCAATAGTTTTTCCAAAGTCTGAATTTTCCACGTACTCCATTTCCTAAATTTGACTATAAGAGACACAATGAACACGTTCTTGTGTTTGTACTAACACAAGCACAAAGTGGATATTAAGCATTTGTCATGAGAAAAAATACAAATTCTGGAATAAAACCATGTTATTTTATAGCAGTTGCTAAGTGCTTTATGCATATTTTATTACTTTAATAGGGATGCCACAATGAATGCAACATACTTAACAAGAGACATATTTTTTCTACAGGTCTAGAGTCTATGACTCGTTTCTCTGAGATCTGAGGTACTCCTTACCTTATAGAGAGCTATCTTTTCCCTTTTTTCGCTCCACATGTCTTTTAATCCCCTTATACTGTTCATATTGGACTAAGGTCTACCCTATTATCCTCAATTTAATTTAATTCCTTCTTTAAACATTTTCAAATACAGTCACATTCCATGTTCAGATTTCAACATATGAATTTTCAACATATGAATGCACATTTCAGCCCATAATATTTTAATTCAAGTAGCCTTATAACAGCCAGATAAAATAGTATAATTATTATTCCCATTTTACTGAAGCATAATTAGGGGTATAGGAAGGTTAAGTAACTTATTTAATGTCACGTAGTAACTTAGTAACATAACGACAGAAGTGGGGTTTGATTCCTAGCATATATTTCTCAAAAGTCTGTGTACTTTATGACTACATAATATGCAAAGTGAATTTTTATTCTTAATTAGAAATTATAACCTGTATTTATTTTGCCCAATGTTACTCCACCTTTTTAGGTAAATTTTTGCTTAAAAGTGAACCTTTTCTTTTTGCACTATCCTTTACTTTAATTACTGTTCACTATAAATCATAGGTACAAAAATCATAAAATCATAGGTACAAAAGTTCAGCATACTACTGTGAAATTAGTGTGTTAACATGTAACAAGACTACAGAGATACCCCTGTATTTCTAACTCACTAGCAATAAGGAATTTCAGGTTATTTCACAAAATATGTGATAGACTTATTTTTTTCCTTTGAGTTGTCTGCTTCACTTAAAAAGCACTTAAGAAGCATTTGACAGAGATTTAAAAGCTAGGTATTTCTACTGAAAATGCAAGTTGTTAAAAAATGAGAATCTTAGAGAATTTTGATTTTCAAATCAAGGTGTATGGTGTTGAAGAATACAGGATAAGAAAGAAAAGCCAAATTAATTAAAATAAACATTCTCAAATTCAGGAAATGAATGTCAGACATTGGGAGATTTGGTGTTTTTACTCTACTTCTGATTAAAACCTGTCTCTGCACTTTCAGCAATGTTGAAAGTTGTGGTAAGTCAATGGGGATAGGCACTATTGACTAATTGCAGAGGAAGTTGAACTCAACGGTTGGGAAGAGATTGGGAAATGAAAATTTCAGGACATACAAACAAAGGTGCATAGAAAAAAGGCTGGAGAGATGAGTCCAGAATTAGATATGGTTTTTGAAGAGTAGATGAGAGTTCTATAGATGAATTTTAGGTGCTAGTTGACAATACAAAGAATAGATAGGTGTGAAAAATAAATATTTGTTCTCACAGAATTCTGTGAGAAATAGTAAAAATCAGAGAAGATATATAATAGGAAAGAATATCAGGGAGAATATGAGTTTTGTGGTGAGTTAAAATTAGAGAGACTGGGAGAACTTTTGAAAGAAGTGATGGGCAATTAAAGAGTGAAAAAATCAAGACACCCGTTTCTGAATCTATAGTGCTTGACACTTTATTAAAAAGGATTAAGAGCTTTAAAGAAAGTAACTATAAGAATAAGGAATTAATACTATGGTGATATGCTTTCACTCAGGGGATTTTAAACTAGAGAAAACAGATTCTATGAAAGTATACGTATAGTCATGGTGAGATGGGAGTAATATAATGAAAGAATTAGAAAAGGATATTGAACTGTTAAGAAAAAATGCTCTTGTCAAGCTCATTTTAGTGTGGAAAAAATGAAAACAAACATTCTCACTTTGTTGACATTAGGAATTTTGGGGAAATATGTTAAAAAAGAGGGGAAGGATAGAATCAAGTTAGGATTTCAACAGAAACATGGGTCAGTGATTAAATTTGTTGCTGTCTATTGATAATTAAAATGATTTCTTATAATATTGAATTGCTTGCCACCGATAAAAGAACTCATTAAAAAGTCTAAATCAGATAAATTTTGTTTTTATAAGAGAAGTCTTCTATTGTTTTTATAAGAGAAAAGAATTTCAGAATGTTTTATGTGACAGAGTTGAACATTTTACAAGATTTTAAAGAAAAGTGATTGTGAACATGTTTATTCTGAACCAGTGTATTCTGATGTGGGTGTTTTGCCTTAGGGATATTTTGAAGGAGCCTCATCAAAACAGCTATAAAAATGTAAAATTTGCTTTTATATTTTAAAGAGAAATCTCTGTTCAGATTTCACACCTGCACTCCACCCCCCCATCTCTGAGTCTGCATCAGCCTCAAGAGAGGCTAAATGTCAAGGATGTGATAAGGTGCTCAAATACATATTATTTAGAAATTATACAGAAGAAAGTTAATGTATCAAACCAGAAGACCACATTTGAAGATTATCTTGGCTTTAGCAAAATGTGATGGGAAAACATCTTGTCCAATATATGGGTCTTTTCAGTTTTCTTCTGGGTTGCCTTATGGATTGTTCTGATTCTCAATAGGGTGACTTGACCATTTGTTCAGTGAAATATTTTTTTTAAACTTTGTTAATGTGGTATTAAGACTCCCTCTGCAGAGAGAAACCAATTTGGTAAATTATAATGAGACCCTTCCTCTCAGATCAAGCATGGATTTCATTAAATTCAAATCTGAGCCACTTAAATAGATTTACAGCTATGGTTTAAGAAATGTCAATGCTCATGACACTTTAAAAAATGTTAAGGCAGACTTTAGTCAGCAGTATTATTCAGCACTATTACTGAGTATTATTGAGCAGTATTATTATATCTTTCAGGTATAAAGACTACTGAAATGAGATTTTATGGTAGGGAAGAGAGATCAGGCCCAACCACAAATATATGAAGGAAGAGTGGATATTTATTGCAAAAGAATGGGTGAAAATTACCAAGAGCAAATATCAAAGATGGAGGGAATTTTGATTAAACCATCCATACATGATTCTTGCTAAAGGCAGATCACTGTGACCTGACATCACCTGTGGATGAAGGACAAGACTTGAATCAGGTACTGAGTGTAATCAGATACTTAAGCTAAACTGATTTAATAATATTCTTGCAGAATTAGACAATGACTAGATGTAAACACAGAAATCCAAAATTCAAAACTCCCTGAAAAGACAGTTTGGGGATGCTCCACTTGATTTTGATGAGACAATCTTTTATATGATTGTCCAGACCCTCCTAAGATTTCCCATCTAGAAAATAAACACTATTTTTGAGTGGATAAGGAATATTTAGAGTGTTTATAGAATTTTAAAATCCTGCTTAGTTGCTTAGTGTATTTTTTTTAAATTCTTCTCTTTATTTCTTCCTTTAAAGCAATGAGCTGATAAACAAGACCTGTTAAAAATTTGACATTTCCAATATAGAATAAAAAGACACATTTTAGGACTCTATCGTGGTTATACTTATGGATAGAAATGCTTAATAGGAAATATATTTTCAAAATATAGTTTCATATCTCAACATCCAAGCCTGCTGCCAGAGGACTCATTTCCACCTCCCACCATCCACTTGACTACTTACTGTTAGTCATTCCACTCACTCTTTTCCCCTCTGGTAAACACCATTTTGTTTTCAGAATGGATTTTGTTTTCCTTTTCTTTACACATTTGCTTTTTCTTTATCATACACATGGTTAGTTAAATAAAAAGACATTTATTTCTCCACCTTGGAGAAAGTCATTAAATTACTCCTTTAGGTCTTTCAGTGTTATTGCAAATGCACGATTCTGTCTTATACGTGAATAGTATTCCATTTTCTATGACTACCATATCTCTTGGATTGCAGTCTTTGTTTTAGAGTCCATCTTTTCTGACATGAAAATGAAGTACCACATTTCCTCTCAACTCCATTTACATGAATTACTCCCTTTCATCCCTTCTCTTTCAGTCTCTTATACCTGATGAGAGTATCTTCTGTGCAGTAAATGTGTGTGTCTTTTTGTAATCTATCCAGTTATGCTGTGTCTTTGATAAAGATTGTTTACATAGAAGGTAATTACTTATGGGTACATGTGTTGTAATTCTTTTTTTAATGTTAGTTTTCTGTTTTTGTGGTACATCTCTGTATATTGTCTCTTCCCTTGAGATTTGATGACTTTGTTTAGAGCTATGTTCACATTTTTCTTTTTCAGTTTCTTTTGTGTGTTTACCAAAAGTTTTTGCTTTGTGGTTACCATGGTGTTCAAATACGGGGCATGCAGGGCCAGGGAGAGAAGGAGGCTTGATAAGTACTTATAAAATAATATCATGATAGTATTTTATTGTTTTGTTGCTACATCAAAATATGTAAATTCATTAAAGTATGTTTTAAATTAGTTGACTACTGCTTGAGTTTGTTGCTTTTTGTTTGGTATTATTTTGTTTTTCAAGGAAACTCTGCCAACAGCAACTGCATTATAAATTCACAGTTTGAAGGATAGGGAGTACTGCTCAAACATTAAAGAGAGAATGTTCTGGTGCTGAAGTTAATGGAGAAGTCAGATTTAATGAAGCCTTAGCAGTTCTTTGGAGAAATGTGATAGATTTCACTGGAGATGTTATTTATAGATCAGCCTTTCCCTTAGATGGAGCCGAAATGTAAAATTTGAGGGTGAATCTGCTTCTGTTACCTACTACCTTTTTCAATGATTTCTCCTGAAGAATATCTGATAATCTTGAGGCATAATTAAATTTCCATCAAAAACATAAAAGATACAGCAAATTACTGTGTATATATTTTAAATTTATTTTGGGACTGAGATATATTATATAACTAATGCATTTGTACTTTTTTGTACTGTTACCATTTTGGCTACTTATAAACTATAAATAAAACCCCACTAATAAAAACAATTTTGTTCCTAATACATAATGAAGAAATAGTTATTTGTTAAAACTTTTTCTTCCAAAATTCCAAAGTATTTTGTTTCTTAGAAATTCCTCAGAGAATTGAGCAGCATCCTTGTGTACATTATCAAACTAATTTGACAACCCTCTCCCCCAATTAATTGCCAGAATTAGATGTCACTGTTGCAAAAAATTTAGCATGAAAATAAATTTTCTTTAGCAATCAAATGTTATATTATGATCTTGAGAAAAATCTGAATTTACAGTGACCTTCATGAGACAATGTTTTATCTCTTTTTGAAAAGAAAGATAATGTGTACCTTTCCTCAGCCTTCTACCACTTTTCAATGTTGCATGATTGTTCAGTTTTTTCCTTAGTGACATCTTAGAGTTCCATTAGTATTTTGTGATAATATTCATTTTTGTTTAGAATTAAAGTTATGGGTATGTTTCTTCATGAAACCTCAAAAATAAAATGACATTTGCATTTTGTGATTTCATTTTTTCCATGTGTTGATATGGAACAAAATATTTACTAGGTACGAGTACTGTTCACTATTTTTTACTGCCCAGTTTTTTCATGCAATACCCAATCAAGAAAATAGGAAGAATAATCTGGCAATTATATATGACTATCATAGAATACGAACTGACTTTTCAAAATTTAGGCCTCTGAAGTAGATAGATATAATAAACTGTTGTAAAATGCTGCTATGTATCAGAGTTTTACTTAAGAATAGGGATAATGAATTGCCATTCTGTGAATTATTAAGATCTGTGTGCTTAAGATGATGCAATTCTATGCATGATTTTCCAAAATAGTATGATTCCTTTATCTTTTTTTGAACAAATGCAGAAACCATAGAAATGAAAATTAGCTGCAGCTGTGATTTTGTGAATGGTTTTCTAGAAACTACAATAAAAGGAACTTCAATCCACAAATGAGTTCTATGCAACTCCTCCAAGCCTATGCAGATGGGAGATTGGTAATTTTTACTGTTGCTACCAAAATCTATTAAATATATGTTTTTGAAGATGTTGGTTATATTTTTTCATGTTTAAGGTAACATTTGAATAAGTGCCAACTTTACAGAATAGAAAACTATATGTTTTAGCAATGGAAACGATAGTGATTTCTATTAAAATTAATACTCATTTATCACAGTATTTTTCTATTTTAAAAATACTAAATCAAAGGTTCATTGACCTTTTTTATTCATTCATACAAACATGGAATTCCTTTATGGTCATTCAATGCTGGTCATTTAATGCATAAACATCACTATTTATTTATTTTGTTAACTCTATGTTTATAAAACTTATTCAAAATACATGTGTATTCTTTGAATTACCATACTCAAGGGAATAGCACAATAGTTTTGGTGAAGATACTTAATAAGTCAAAAATATTAACTTTATAAATTCTTTAGGGATGACAGGAAATATGCATCTATATTTATTGATAGAGCCTAAACATGTCCATGTTATTAATAGAGCCTAAAAATCCTCGAATCACATGTTAAATATAGAATTTTTAAATGACAGGAAGAAAAGATAGTAGATGCATATAATATTGTACTTCTTTCATAAGTCACATTCAATAACTCTATTTTCTTTGACAAACTTTCTGTTCCACTTGAGCAAAGAAATACAGATTATGAATTGTAATTGGAATATAATGAGGCATTTTATAGAGTTTTTATTGCAAGACCATGAGATATGGGTAGGTGGTTGAGAATATATTTGCTTGTAAATTCTGAATTTATATAACAATATTGCTAGCTAAAATGATCAAATTCAGCCTGTGAGACAATTTATAATGGAGTAAATCCTTTCTCTAACTTACCACAGTAATTTGCTCCTCTTTATCTGTTAGATGAAAATATTGAATGTTTATCACATGAAATAGATCCTTGACATAGTAAAGAAAATATTGAATGTTTATCACATGAAATAGATCCTTGACATAGTAAAAAATGTTTTGACATACAATCAAGACCTTAATCATTACAGGAACCAAGACTGATCCATCAAATAAAATAAAGACAAATTACATAGATCTCAGCTTACTTTGATGTATGTTCTACACTCATGTTTAAAGGATGCTCAAAATTTTGAAATACAAACAATATTCATATGAAGAAGACTCAGTAGAAAGTTAACTCTACATGAATGTTTAATCTCATGTGAAACTGTTAATTTATGATTACACAATGCTGCTTTAATGAATCCATACGATAGTGTACTGGCTATTTAACTGCTTATATTTTTACCTGAATACCAATAGCTAACTCATATTCAACATATTAGGTAATAGAAATTTACCATTTCAAGTTGTTATTCTACTCTTGCTGTTTTAGTAGCTCCTTTTTACTCAATTTTTTGATCAAAG
This sequence comes from Uropsilus gracilis, assembly GCA_004024945.1. Classification (NCBI taxonomy): domain Eukaryota; kingdom Metazoa; phylum Chordata; class Mammalia; order Eulipotyphla; family Talpidae; genus Uropsilus; species Uropsilus gracilis. Next base: position 16,840 of record PVHY01018163.1, read on the forward strand.
CACAAGTCATGTGTTTTTAAGGGTGAATATTCCAGTAAAGAGATTAAAAAAAAAAACAATTTGAAACAGAATTGGAATAAAAAGTAAATTTGAGGTAATCATTCCTTATCCCTCCCTGGTCTACTTATTTTTCAATTTATTAGTTTATTTATTTTACATCTTTGTCTACCCCAGCGTTCTCCCACCACCTTTGTCTACACCAGTGCTCCATCGCCTGCAGGGAGTCCTGCTTTCCTTTTTCACCTTATATTTTTGATCTTTCACTTTGTCTTCATCAGATAAATTTACCTCTTTCAATTTAAGAAAAAAAAAAGGAAAGGAAATTTGAAGTGGTAAGACTGATATATATGAATTGAATGTTAGTAATGGCAGTAATATTTGAATGGAAAATATATCTAAAGCAAATCATTAAAGCAAATAATTAGTTTATTTTCAATTAGGTAGATTATGCAGATTCGTAAGTTTATCCTGAAATGTTATACACTGAGGTTATTTTTTAAAAGAATCTCCCTCATATTATACTCATTATAAACATTTATTTTGAAACATATTGACTTAATTTTCACTTAGGTTTTGAAATATCTACTAATTTAATAAAATCTGGACATACAGCAGTCATTGTGAATATACATTTATACTCAAAATATCTTCTTTATAGCAATAAGAGGCATCTAAAATTAAAAGGAGGACATTGCTCTTTAGAGTGGGAGAGAAAGATGTCAGCAACTTTGGTGTCTGACTTCTATTCAAAATGTAATCATAAAAAATGTAATCATATTTAGTTTTGGTTAAAAACATTCTACAATACTTTAGAAACATACTGACTTGATTGGCCATAAAAATAGTTCAATTGGGACAAAACTTTGAGATAGGGTTTGAGATCAAAATAATAATTATAATGCAAAGACATAAGGAAATATCCCTTTGTACTTTTTAAAAAATGTATTTTCTTTCCATCAAATATGCTCTAAAACTGTTCAGATCTCTTCTCTATGGAACAAGTCTCCAACTGCCTCAACATACACTATACTTTAAAAGGCTAGACCATTTTCTTTTAAGTGACAAAATTCAATATCTCAGTTTAATATGTTTTCCCAATTTCATCAAGATCTGACTTCAATTAGGCTATGTTGGAAACTCAAACCTAACAAAACCACCACAGTCCTATTACTGGAAAATGCAAAGGACAACTCAGACCCCCCAGTGACTTCCACCTTCCTGTTGCTTGTCATAGTTGTTAGCTAAGTTTATGAGAGGACACTTAGTTTTCCAACAGAACTGTTGATGTTCATTTCACTGTCACCACTGTAGTATTCATCAAAAAAACACCTCAGAAAGAAAGCAGAGATGTCCCCAAAGAACTGCTAATCTAGAAGAAAGCTTTTTGTTTAATTTCTTTTTTCTCTTAGCTAAAGAATATACTAGTTAACAGATATTGTAACGAGAAAGGTATACACAAGGAAAAAAATTGGATATATAAAAATCAGACACCATAATATAATAGGATTTGTCTATATTAGTCTAAAATGCATTAATCAATTTGCAGGGAAATAAAGTAGCAAAATGAACTTAGGGCATTATTAATATAGTAGCACAAAATTTTCTATATTTTATTGAAAATTACTCATTTTTATATATTATCTATTATATTGTTTCCACCTTTATGAGTATGGCTAGAAATCAGAAAATAATATTACTCTACATGTGTGTGTTTAGGGAGGAAATGAAAATACTGTACACTATATTAATTCTTTACCACTTAGGACTTCATGTGTCTTTTCCAAAATAAGAAGGGGGAAACACATATATTAAATAATAAAATATTGATCAATATTTTTTGATGTATCTGCATATCTGCATCAATGATAATAAAACAATAATACCAAAACAATATTTTTTTCTCACAGGACCTTCACTAGAAAGTCTTCATTTTAAACATTTTTGACATCTATTTTATGTGTTTTAATATATAGCATGTTATTTGTTTATACTATTCTATGCATATCCTATTTAAAGAATAATGAAAGCAATTTTTTCCAAGCTTAGAAAAGAGTGATGTCATTGCCTTTAACAACCCTCTGCCACTATTCCCTATTTGTTCTTCCAGAGTTAATTGTCTATGTCTTAGCCTCTCTCTTCCATAGACAAGCACCTATACATATAGACAAGTACATACATACACTTTCCCCCACCCTCCCACTCACACACAAAAATATCCTGTATACCACTTTATAGTAAACCCAGTGATATTTCATGAGCATGAGTAACCCTTCTTTGGTGATTAAACTCAGCCAACCTCTCAGTGCTTTTGGTCTGATTATTCTAGTTTTATGGTATTGTCAATGTAGAATGTATGGAGGAATTTTGACTGAATGTGACTTGAATGAAATAACATACATTTCTTTATTGTATTTGGCTAAATCACTAGTGTCTACTCCATTTGTAGTTATCTGTTTTTTTTATTTGAATTAAATTGCAGAAAAATATATAAATAAACTCATCTGTTACGGATAAACAAATTTTAAACATACTGTACTTGTTTTTGTATATATTCCTTCTACAAATGTATGTGCATTTCAGTGTAGATATTTGGTAGACTTCTTGTCTGCAAGTCAGAACTGTTTAAGGGATACTGTTTCAATACTGTTAAACTTGTGGTGATTCACTTTCCTTCCCTGTATTTATGATTTATGAATTCACTTTACTTTCTCCATTATTCATAACTTAAAATTACTGATTATCCCCTCCCCAGTGAAAAAGAAAAGATGACAAGCCACAGAGTTCTCTTTTATTTATTTTATTTTAAATATGTTTGGGGATTATTCTATCAAAATCACATCGAATCACTTAGAGATTTTGTAGTTCTGTTGAGTGATCTGCATGCTTTATGCCATTGTTGATCCTTTTTCCTACTGGGGATAGCAGACAAAAATAAATAGCAATAAAGTATGGTAAGTGCAATGGTTACAAGTTCAAGATTCAATGGAAAGATAGGGCTTTCACTTAACAAAGTGTGAGACGATTCTAGAAAGCATTTTTGAAAGATGTTAGCAGATTTGGAGATAGCTACGTGAAAGTGGGAGTGGGCTCAATGTTCTAGGAGCTAGTGTGACATGAGCTAGCATGACTCCAATGTTCTAGGAGATAGCGTGACTCCAGTCAACTCAGATTCAGGACAGTGAGAGAGCCAAGCTGAAAAGGAGGCTCAGTGTATTTTGGATCTAGAGATGTGGTAGTGATCAAGGAATTATTAATTTGTAGAAAATTAGAATTGCACTTTTTAGAGTTTTATTAACATACTATGATAGTGCTGTCTCTTAAGTATAGATTCATTTCTATGGTGAAACATTTTGAATCATTAATGTGGAACAGTTTACAGATTTTATTCAGTTTGTAAAGGAGCAATGTTTTGGCATTTGTCATCATAGATTAATGCTGTTTCTTGTTTGTATATAATGAAATGATTATTGTAAGGACTAAGTAAAACATACTAACAGATGTTTATGTTTTTCAGCAGAGAAAGTCAACCATATACACAATTCCCTGTGACTTTTAATTTTATTCTCTTATGTTGAAAGACACTCATAGTTGAAAATTTTTACTATTTCATCTTTTTTTTAATTCTAACAGCATGATATTAGAACCTTCTAGAATTAAAAGTAACCACATTTAAATGATACCTTCAAGAAAATGTATAAGTATTTTTAGATTATTAGAAGTAAGAAATATGTTTTAGCATATCAATAAAAGATTTATAAAATAAAAAAAATAGAAATAGTGGAAAATATAAGAAATAATAAGCATGGTAAGTTGTAAAAACACAATAATAACAAAAATCTAATGATATAGTATATAATATTTTCACTATTTTATCAAAATTATGAATAGCAGAGAGGTCTGAAATAGCATGCTTTTGTGGGAAAAAGCCACTCATACACTTTTCTTACATGTATTTGGCATAGTATGGAAATTCATAATGCAATTCTACCTAGTCTTGAAAACTTTTTGATGCTTAACACTTAAGTTCTATGAATAAAAAGCAAAAATATACAAGTGCTCTATTTCATGCAGAATTCTTTATGATTATTTAAAATTGAGTATAATTCAAATATGCTAAAAATGAGAATGGTTAAGTAAATCCTAGCCTTTTCTGACAGTGAAATATTTTGAGTCTTTGAAACTCCATTTTACTCTTGATAAAATAATGGGATTTTCCTATCTCTTGGAGCTAATGAAAAAATGTGCAATGGATAGAATTAAAAGTATGTAAAAGTTGTCTAAGTATGTATTTATGTGAAAATAATGATTTTCAAATAATGGATAGAATTAAAAGTATGTAAAAGTTGTCTAAGTATGTATTTATGTGAAAATAATGATTTCAAATAATGGAATGGATTTTCAAATAATGAAAATTGTACCCTATTTTCACTTTCACATGTTTTCTATATTTTGTTGTGTATAAGTTCATTTTATAGCTTGAAAATAGAAAAGTTTGTAAATAGACTACATGGAAGTAAGAAAGAAAGGACTTAACCCAGGCTAGTGAACATTTACTGGGTGTTGGAAGTTATGCAATTTAATACTTTAAGATATAGATATTATTATTTCATATGACAGATGAAGTAACTGATGGTTAAAGTGATTTTGAAGAATTTGAGATTTGAGTGACAGGCTTCAGTTAAAATTGAAATAATTGTACCTGAAACAATGTCTTCCTTTTCAAAATTTGCTTCTCTGTGAAGTCAAAAGATTAGGAAACAATATGAATTGTTGGATGTGGAAGGAAAAAACCTACTGGAATGAAATTAGAACATGTCAATTAGAAATTAGAAATTAGAACATGTCAATTAGAAATGCTGTCTTCTAAATTTTGCGGTTTAGAATCTAGGAATTGGATCCAGCCACACTAGTCTAGACCTATCTTAAATCTACTTCTGAAGATAGTTAATAAACTTGATTTTCCCTGGTCTTCCTTTACTCATTACATGAAGTCTTTTAATTTGTGTATGTGAGCTTCAATATTCCCACAGCCAAACTGAATATACTAGTTGGAATGAATATTTGCAATGACTTTTCAATTGCACAATATTACCTGCTAGTCTCTTGATATCATTTGAGCATTTGTAATCCCATTTTCCTTTCAAAAATATTCACTGAGTATTGCATATGAAGTAGATAAATTGAGTCTTTTTGCTGGGCATTTAGAAAGGCATGGTGTATATCCTAGTTCTACCACTTAAGTAGCTGTAGCTTTGGGCAAATGATTTAGATTCATAGTTCATTTTCTAAAAAAGCAAAATTGCTATAGAATCTTTTTAGCAGGATTATTGAATGTCAGAGTGATAGCAATATGATAGCACATTTTTAATAATACTTTCTACTTAGCAGTTATTCAATGCAGTTATTATTCTTATTAATGGAATCTATAATAATGATTTTATTATAACTGTATTATTTATAACGTGATTACTTAATAGCAGGTTCTTCTCTCCAAAGTGAGAAATCCTCCTGTTTACTACTGAAAGTGTTCATTCAGAACTTTAAATGCAAAAAAAGATAAAAATTGACAGGATCACTGCCAATTAATTCATTTAAATTGAACAAAATCCTCTAGAATTAATAACACTTCAAACTATTAAATAAGTCTGATAACTTTTTTTTTTTTTTTTTTTTTTTTTTTTTTTTTTTTTTTTTTTTTTTTTTTTTTTTTTTTTTTTTTTTTTTTTTTTTTGTTTTGAGACTAGGTCTTGCTATTTTTGCCTGTGGAACCGCAGGCTCTTGTTGCCCAGGGTACCACAGACTCAAGCAATCCCCAGCCTCAGCTTCCCAGGTAGCTGGGATGACAGGCGCGCACCACCACGCCCAGCAATTTTTTTGGAACTAGGTCTCGCTACGGGCCACAGGCGGGACTCGAACGCGATCCCTAAGCCCCGGCCGCTTCATAGGCTGAAGCTTACAAGCACGAGCCACCGTGCCCGGCCAAGTCTGATAACTTTTAATGTAACTTTACATTCCCTTCCTGGCAACTGTATTTATTTTTTTAATATTGCATAAAATGAAAGTATAACCTTATTAGGCTCATTGATTATTGCTGGAAGTAATTTTTAAAATCATAGATGATGATCCGCACCATAGTTATTTCTCCTTTCAGAAAGAGACCATAGGGTCTATTATAAAGTAAGTGCTGATAGCCTTTAGATTGACATTTCCAGTTTCCTAGGTGACTAAGTACAGACATTACATGACTGAAGTTAGAAGGTCAATTGAGCAAAGGGCTAGTGAGAAAAAAATCGAGAAATGGAAGATAAAGCCAACATTCAAGTAACAAGGCAAAAATATGAGCAATGACTAGAGATTAAAGGCTCTGTTGGTATCTTAATAATACTAATGAAACAGCAAGAAATACTGATATTTAGTAAGACAATAACAATCTAGCATTGTTAGATTTGACGTAAGTATTCCAATAGGGGGTCCTGTTCTTGTAACTCACAAATAATCATTGCTGAATCAGGCTTTTCCACAAAATGATTGATTATACTCAATAGTGACTTGTCAACCATTTGATTAAAATTTGATAGATAACAATCATAAAATCTGACCAAAATATTTTCTTATAATTATTTGAAAACAAATATAACTGTTCTTTATAAAACAGGACCTCACCTCATGTGAATTTTATATTTGTAGGATTTATGCTTTAGAGTATACACAGCTCTTTTTTGGTCAGTAGACAGAATTTGAGACTGAATGAGAAATTGTAAATTTAAGGGAAAATCCTGGAAGCTGAAGGTTTTTTAAAGAGATGGAACACTCAAATTTTAGTACAAAGTATGCCCCCAAACTTTGTCACACCTTTAGATTATGCATGTTTCATAAGAAACTGTGTATGATTTTGCAGTGGTCATGGAGAAATGCAGCGGCTATTAGCTGCTGAAATAAACAAATGGACATTTTAGTTGATGCTAACCTCAGAGAAGACTGATTTTGGAGTTGATGTGCAGAAAAAAAAAAAGAATTATCAGAAAAATATAACAAAATCCTGGTTCTCTACAACTTTCACTCCTAAGATTTAGTATTCAGTTAAAATAATCAAACATGTGAAGACATGAAAATATAACTATACTTAGAGACTGTTAATAGAATATGGCAATGGAATAGTTTGATTCAATTATCAAATAAGCCTTTTAGAGCTTCTATTACCTTCTAAAGTTCTTAAAGAAGAATAAGCACCCGATGAAGACATATTATGTCATCAGAAAATAAATAAAAAGAGTGAAATGGAAATTCTAATGCTGAGAATATAGTATCCGAACTTAATACTAAATCATTGAGTAGATTTCACATGAGATAGAGGTGGCAGGAAATTATTAATTTGGAAATAAACTTATTCAATGAAGGATGAGGGAAAAACACTTAAAGAAAAAATAACATCTCACTAACAATTCAAATATTCTAATATGATGTCATTCGAACACCAGAATAAGGTGTGAGAATTTGGATAGAAAAATCTTTGAAGAATAAGAGGTAATGACTTCTCCAAGGACATCAATTTACAGGTACTCAAAGTTCAGTGAATACCAGGAAAAATAAATACAAAAGAAGAAAATCACATCTATGAACATCATAGTCAAACTGTTAAAATATAAAATTACTGATATTAAAGAGATTAATAAGGGAATGAGGGGGAAAAAAACTAAACAACAAAATACATCTGTCAACCAGAATTCTATCTACAGAGACACTGGCATTCAGAAACTAATTCAGATAAAGTTTTAGATAAGAACAGGGGTGTTTTATCATTATGAGACTTGTACTACAAGATATAAAAAGAAACCCTTAAATCTGAGGGGAAATGATACCAGATGGAAATTCAGATATGCAGGAAGGAAAAAGATTATACCAAAATGTATATAACATGAAATCAATATGCATGTATGCATGTATATATAATCACATTATAGTCTATAGTTTTTTCAAATTTAACACTGGAAATACCATGATGGAAAATACTTTGATATTTCAAAAAATATTTAATATAAAACAGTGTGATTCATTAAATTATATATAACACTTCTGAATGTTGAATTTTACTTCTCTATTATTTCCTCACCAGAGAGATGTATGTTTTATCCATTATATATAACCAGAACCAAATATACATCTTATGTTTGTACTGTAAGATAGTCTCCAGATCCATATTTCAGTGTAGGAACCTAAACATAATTTATCTTTTTTAATGTAAAGAACATCTTTTCTTCATGTTATTATATGATTTGCATTCTTTTCCATTAAGGATGTAATGCTATTTTTCAAAGACTTAGTTTCACAGCATGTAAATTGTGGCACTGAACAAATTACTGATATTTTATTTTGAAAAATATAGGATTGCTAATTCTTGTTTCAGTGACCTTCAAGTCAAGCATATAATTAATATATATGTATAAAAATATTATGTTTAAAATGTTTTGTCATATTTGAAATTGTTTGCTTTGTAAGAAATGTTTCATTTGAAGCAACCTATTTTTCAAGCTATGTTTATTAAGGTAAAGTTGATTGATGTCATTGTATCTTTGGGGGTGATAAGGTTAAAACACTACAAATGGCTATATTCACACCATGCAGAAAACCACCGTCCCAGTAATTCTCCACTATGTTCCTTCTCCCACAAATGCCATCTCTTTTTTGGAAAGAAACTATTTGCTTTCAAATATTAAAATGAGTGTTTTGTTTGTTTATTTTGAGACTAGGTCTTGCTATTTTTGCCTGTGGAACCGCAGGCTCACATTCCCCAGGGTACCACAGACTCAAGCAATCCTCAGCCTCAGCTTCCCAGGTAGCTGGGATTACAGGTGCGCGCCACCACGCCCAGTTATATATTTTTTGGAACTAGGCCTCGCTACTGCTCCCAGCGGGACTTGAACCACAATTCCTGGCCCCAGCTAGGCTTCCTAGGCTGCCACTAACAGACATGTGCCACCATTCCTGGCCCCCTAAAATGACTGTTTAATAAATGCATTCAAAGTATAAGAGTAGCTTTTATCTTCAAAATCATTCCTCCAAATAAATTATGCTATACCAAGTCATTCATGTTGAATGTGATGCTTTTTATGTCGCTTGGATTTGCCCTTTGAACTGCTATGTTAAATTGGGCCTAAATACCTATCTGCCTTTATAAACTTTATTAGTCTCTTATATATTATATAACTTAGTTATGTTGTTCTCCCTTTATGAAAGAGCTTTTATTTTTAAAATTTCAAACAACCCCTTGTACTAAAGCAAAAAGACAACCTACCCAGTTGGAGAAGGTATGATACATTTTGCCCCAAACAAGGGGATAACATCCAATTTCTACAAAGGACTTGCAAGCACAACTGAACAAAAAAGAAAACAAGCAACTCAATTAAAAATGAACAGAAGAGCTAAATAGGCACCTCTCCAATGAAGATATACAGGGGAGTGGAAATAAAGTAAAACCTAATTCAAAACTAATTGAAAGAAATAGATATGCACTCTTATGTTCACTGCAGCACAATTAAAATAACTATATAGTGGAAACGACTTATCTGCTCAACTAAGAAGATGTGGGATATAGTCACAGGAAAATACTGTGCAGTTTTATAAAGGATAAAATCTTATCATTTGTGATAATATGGAAAGAGTGGAGTGAGATATGGCAAGTGAAAGAAATAAGGAGGAGAAATACAAATACCAGGTGACTTCTTTCATATATGGAAGATAAAGAAACAAAGGGTAAGTCAAACAAAACTAATACAAATCCTAGACTCTAATTGTGGAGGTGAGGCTGCTAAAGGTGTTAGATTGGAGGTGAGGAGTAGGAAAGTAGGTGATCCAATGAACGAGTGGTAGGTATGTGTGATCTAGTAACATATCAAATGTTTGGTAACATACCAAATCACAGTGTGTATAAGTGTGAACTTATACTCCTGAACTTTATTCAGTGCTATGAACCAACTTTATTTCAATAAAAAATGATACAATAAAATAAAATAACTTTAACTATGATTAAAAAAAATGAAACTTCAAGCTGAAGTGGTCTCACAGCAAACTTCTGGGAAGCACAGCTGTGCACACCCATTACTTTTTAAAATTGTTTTAAATTTATTTAAATTATATATATATATTTTTTCCACGTCAGTGTGATCCCTGGGGTCACCTACCACCTCCCCTCCCTGACCACTCCCCCAGTTGTATACTGTCGTTTGGTTGTCCATATATTAGTGAAACCATTTGGTTTCTGTCTTTTCCCTTCTGACTTGTTTCTGCCAATATGATTTCTTCTAGGTACATCCATGTTACCAAAAAATCATCAAATTTGTCATTTTTGATTGATGTGTAATATTCCATTGTGTGTGTATATATACCGCATCTTTTTCACCCTGTAATCTGTCTTGGGGAATTTGGGTTGTTTCCAGGACCTTGCAGTGATAAATAGTGCTGCAGTAAACATCCGAGCACAGGTGTCCCTTTGTACTCGCATTGTAGTTTCTTTTGGGTAGATTCCCAGAAGAGCGATTGCTGGGTCAAATGGTAGTTCCATTTTCATTAGTTTGAGAGTTCTCCATATTGCTTTCCATAATGGCTGGACCAGTTTACATTCCCACCAGAAGTGTAAAAGTGTTTCTTTCTCTCCACATCCACGTCAGCACTTGTCTGTTTTTTGGATGTGGGCCATTCTTACTAGTATAAGGTGGTATCTCATTGTGGTTTTGATTTGCATTTCCCTAATTGCTAGTGAGGTTGAGCAGTTTTTCATGTGTCTGTTGGCCATTTGGACTTCCTCTTTAGAGAACTGTCTTTTTAGATCTTTTACCCATTTTTAACTGTTTTTTTTTTGCTTTGTTTTTGTTGAGTTGTGCGAGTTCTTTATGTACATTTATTATCAGACCCTTATCACTTGTATGGAGGGCAAAAATTTTTTCCCACTTGGTTGGGATTATTTTTTGTTTTTTCTGTTGTCTCTTTTGCTGTACAGAACTTTTTAGTTTGATGTAGTCCCAGTTATTTATTTTCCCTTCATTCTTTTGCTAGCTATAGATGTGTCCAAAAATGGATTTCTGAATTGTAACTTATGAAAGGTTTTGCCCAGGTTTTCTTCTATGTCCAAGCCTTTTATCAAATTTGAGTTAGTTTTTGTACATGGTGTGAGGGAGGTGTTGGTTCATTTTTTTTGCATCTCTTGGTTCGGTTTTCCCAACTCCTTTTATTGAAGAGGCTGTCCTTGTTCCAATGTAAGTTTTACACTCCTTTATCAAAGATTTGTTGACTGTATATGTGAGGCTTTATTTCAGGGGATTCAGTTCTGTTCCATTGGTTTGGTTGTCTATTTTTGTACCAATACCAACCTGTTTTAGTTATTATGACTTTGTAGTTTAGTTTGAAGTCTGGAATAGTAATACCTCTATTCTCTCTTTTTTTCTGCTCAGGAGGTTTTTCAATAATCAAGGTCTTTTGTTATTCCATATGAATTTCAGTAATTTTTGTTCTATCCTTTGAAGAATTTTGTTGGAATTTTTATAGGTATTGCATTGAATCTGTAGATAGCTTTTGGTAGGATGGCCATTTTGATGATGTTAATTCTTCCAATCAATGAACAGAAAATGTCTTCATTTCCTTGTCTTTTTCTCTCTTTTAGCAGTATTTTGGAGTTTTCTTTGTATAGATCTTTCATGTGTTTTGTTAGGTTTATGCACAGGTATTTTATTATTTTCGGTGCAATAGTAAATGGGATTTTTTAAAATTTCTTCTTCTTGCACACTGATTTCTATTGATTTATTACCTCTTCTATTTAAATGAAACATCTTGGGACATACAATGTGGACACTGGGCTATAATCAGTAGATAGCTAAGAGCAGAAACTTGTGCCAAATAGAACTGAATTTTCCATAAATCTCAAACGCTTTAAGCTAATGCATCTTAATGTTGGATGCCAACATTATGCCACTCCCTGTTCTCTCTTCTCCTATACTCTAGCCACTTAGCAAATGGCTTCAAGCCCATGGAACTGCAGCCTGTCACACTCCACTAATGACACTATTATCAGCACCCCTTATCTTCTGAGGATCCTGTAGTTTGGAGAACACACAAAGTCCCTTCCCTCAGTGGTGAATGAAGGCTGAATTCCCTAACTCAGTTCTATTTTTTGGCTCACTGCCAAAAAGAAATACTTCCCCTCCCACCCCAGTCCCCTACCCCTACACTTATCAACCCTGTGGGGGAGACTTTCTCTAATCCCTGCCATGTCTCAGTATATTTAGCTGTATGCATATGAGAGAGTGAGTACACATGAGGTTCTGAGATACTAAAAATATGTTCTATTTCTTAGAGTATTGGAATGCATCAGTGAGTATATGAATTATGGGTTGTAACTCACCTAGAAAGGCAAATCATCACATGTGAGATTTTCTTCACAGAATCTGGCCAATGAAGCACTGGGCTTAATCACTCCACCTAGAGAAACTTAAAATGACATTATAAGGAATAAATGTACATTTGTGAGATGTAAAAAAATCACTAAACTGAAGGCCTAGATTTTGAGATACCTTTGCTTTTATTGCATTTTATTTATAGAAAACAAGTAAGGCTTTTTATTTTTCCAATCAGTTCTCATTTAACAAATGTGCAATATTTGCTAAAAAGAAATATGTATGTATATTTTACATGAGAAACACATTACATATACCATTGTCACTGATTGCCCAAAGCTTCTGTTGAACCTGATATCATTTGCAATTGTGTCCTCAATGCAGTAGCTATTCCCTAGTGCTCAAAAACTTTGCTGTCAAACTTCCCCTAAACTCATTAGGATTCATTTGTCTTTGTCAGTGACATGTTCTCTAGAGCCAGTTCATGCCAGGCTGTTTTGTCTCACAGCTACTGTGAATAAGACCAGTTTTCAAGAAAAAAAGGAACCAATGCTTTGGAATGTGTTATATCACAGGGAATTAC
>PVHY01018164.1:0-29920 GCA_004024945.1 Uropsilus gracilis
CTTTTATCTTTCCTTACAGGAGGTCTACCTTCCTCCTCTGCCTGCACAAGTGAACAGTCACATCCCTGTCCTTGTGGGGAGATGATGATCCATTGGCTTCATGGTGCTTAGTTGCTTGTAACCTCAGCTCTCCAATAGCATCAAGAAAAGTCATAACTTGTAGCTTACTTGACTTCTTATTGTTAGAGGGGATGACATTCTACATCTTAGACAGAGTGGAGCTCTTGACCTTTATTAGCTCCTAGATATTGTCTCCTAAATATTGGAGTTCCTCTTTGATGCCTTTTAGAAGTTGCTAGTATTTAGTGATACAGTTAGCTTTCCTGTATTGATATTAAATCCAATGTCTTTGATAAATTTGCATAGGAATTTTAATTGATTATTCTTTGATTTTTCTAGTTACTCAATAACTAGTCTTTAAATTGTTTTTTCCACTGCAGTTAATCATCATGGACCTTAGCTGTTTTTCTAGTCTTATACTTCTGCAAGAACCTTATAATGCTGTCCATAATAAGTGGTGACAATGCAATATGTAAGTCTTGTGGGAAAACACTAAATGCTTCATTAAGTATGAGTTCTGCTATAGAATTTTCAAGAGTTTTAGTTTTATTCCTAATATGCTAGGAATGTTTCAGATGAATTGAAATGCTTCTATGTTTTTTTCCAAATTATTTCTAGATTTGTTTTTTTTATTGAATTATGCTGAAGAATAATAGTAGATTTTAAAATATTAAGGTGACTTTGTATTTAACAATTAAACTGTCTTTTCATGTTGCATAAGTCTTTTTATTCACTATTGAGTTCAGTTTACTTGTTTCTTATGTAATGATTTTTAATTTCAGAAACAATTTCTGTTAATTGTAAAAGTTTATTATTATTTATTTTCAGTCAGTGTTGCTGGGCATTTTTTGAATTTAAATATTTTATATAAATTATGGAATGTATTGACAGAGAGATCATATTGCTATGAAATGTTTTATATCACATACACACTTATGCAAATGTGTAATGTATGTTCTTATGATACATATATATATAATTCAACACTAAAAACTACAGTCCCCTCTCAATTTCTTTTTCTTTTTTTCTTCAGCCTGCTCTTCTATTCTTTATCTACACTAGCCTATGCAGAACTTTCATCCTTACTAGCATTTTTAAAATATAATATTTTGATTTATTGTTTTTATCCAATAGATATCTACTTTTGATTTTACTGGTTTCTGCTCTTATCTTTAGTTTTTAAGTATTTTTCTTCAAGCATTTGTTTAATTGCATAATTTCATTCCTTCTTGAAATCCACAGCAGTTTAGATGTATATGTCTTAGAAACCAAACATTTTTTTATAGCATCTTTTTGGGTATTAAGTCCTTGTCAAATGTGTGATGTGTGTGCAATTGCCTTCTCCCATTCAGTAGGATGTTGGTTTTGTATTGTTTTTCTGATAAATTCTTTAATTGTGTAGAATCTTTTTATCCACAGTGTTTAAGGAAATAAAACTCAAGAACAAAAAAAAAAAATAGACAGACAACCCAAGTTTAAAAATGGGCAAAGAATCTGAAGAAACTGTTCTTCAGAGAACACATACAGATGTCTGCTACACACATGAGAATATGTCATTATCTCTTATGGCTAGAGAAATGCAAATTAAAACAACAATGAGATCACCTCACGCCTGTGAGACTGACTTTTGTCCAAAAAGCAATAAACTATGTTAGAGAGGATGTGGAGAGAGGAAACCCTTAAACACTGTTTTTTGGGAATAGGTGAATTGGTATAATCATTATGGAAAATGTTATGGGGGGGTTCCTCAAAAAAAATTAAAAAAGGAAATTTCATACACTCCAATCATTCCGTTTCTGGTTATTCATCTGAAAAATACAAAACACTAATTTGAAAAGATACATGTCCCCTATATTTATTGTAGCATGATTTATAATAGTCAAGAACTGCAAACAACCTAAGTACTCATTGGCAGGTGAATGGATAAAGTGTTATGTAGATACACAATGGAATATTACTCAACTATATAAAAAGGTGAAATCTGCCATTTGCATCAGCATGTCTGGTACTAGAAGTTATTATGCTTAATGAATCAAGTCAGACACCGAAACACATGCACTGCATTACTTCTTTCATATGGGCATATAGAGAAACCAATAAAACAAAGCCAAAATGAAACAAATACACACTTTTAGATTATAAGACCAAATTTGTTGTTACCAAATGTGAAGGATGATAGGATAGTTGGTAAATCAGGTAAAAGGAGGTTAAATTGTTTGGTGGAGAGAACTGAACTTTTAGGGTTAATTTAATATACTACCTAAAGAAGTTAATTTATCATATCTACGTATATAAGTGGTACCATCCATCTAAACATATGCAATTTGCTTCAATAGAAAATTATAAAAAGTAAAATGTATTTTTTATTGATTACTCTTTTTTCCATAGTATGAAAACATAATCCATTATAATTTGTTTACATTTATCCAGTCTTGCTTTATTGAGTGTAGCCTGTATGATTTTAGCAAATCTTCCTTGTGCATTTGAAAAACAATGTATTGCTATAGAATTTCTGCTGGGTACACTTACGTGTGGGACCTTTAAAATTTAAATACCATCTTATATTTTTCTTTTATCCCTAAAACTCCAGCTTACAGAGAGAGGTGTGATGAGATCGCTCAGTATATGAATTTGCCTATCATTTTATAGTTCTGCTAAATGTGATATATTTACATTTACATTTTAACATACTTTGAGAATTATTTGCCATGGGTACAGGAATTAGGACTCAGTTTAATATGAACAGTGAGAATCATCTACTTGGACAAAATGGAGTTACTGCTGCCCTCGCAAAACTTGATTTAACAGAATTGTTAGAATTAAAGGCTAAATGGTGTGAAATCAGAGAATGAAGGAATCCTAGAGACAGATCTTATGAACAGCTGTATTCTGAGTTCTTTAACAAATGGCACAGAAATGTGATGATGGTGGAGCAGAAATCTGAGATAGTAGAGAAGTGTCCGCGTGTGCACGCATGTGTGTGTGTGTGTGTGTGTGTGTGTGTGTGTAGTGTTTACAATTTTTTCTGTATGTTCTTATGTAGATGAGTGTGATATGCTAGTCTTTGACAATGGAAAAAACAGAAAAGAACTGATTTTAAAAGCAGGTGAAAGAGAGAATCTGGAATATAGAATTTAGTGACGACCGCTTAATCAACCAGTACAAGAAAAAGGAAAAGGAAAGAAAGTGGATACCCATGAGTAGTTCTGTCAGTTGTGGGTAGGAAATGTGAATTTTTATTCCCCTCACTGCTACCATTTTCTCTGATATTGGAAAGATCACCATCTGAAAAGGAGGAGGAAGAGCAGGTTGAAGAGCAAGACTGGAAGAGAAGGTGTGGGGTAGTTTATGATAGGAAAGAAAACATGGCCAGAAATCAATATTTTTTTTAATATTCAAGAACTATGGAAGGAAGAGAGGGAGGGAAGGAGTGAGGGAGGGAAGAAGGAAGGGAGAAAGGGAGGATGGAAGGGAGAAAGGGAAACAAGTTAGCAGGATAGTGAGCTGTGAGTGAAGAGCTCCTTCAGACTGATAGCTATGGAATAATCAGAGATCAACACCATGCCCCTTAAATAGAATTCCTGAGAAGATCTATCATCAAATCAACAGGTAGGGCACAAGATGTCTTCCTCATCTCTAGATGTATTTCTGCTCCTTGTCTGTAAGCCAATCACCCCAGGGTGACCCATCACTCACCTCCACTGAGCACCACTGGCTGAATCACAGGTCTCCTGGAGATTGTACATTTCCTGCAGATTTTTGAAACTGATGAATTCTCAGAGGTATAAGGGCCGGTTTGTTTTTATTTCACTAAAATGCTAGTGGGGATTGAGCAGGTGATTGTAGCAGGGGCCATTAAGAAGTGAGAAGACTGACTTCCTGGCCCCTGAACCACAGCTCTCCCTTCTTGAAACTGCATTTCCTCATCTTTCAGAAAACCACACATGCTCACCATGATTTCTCCAGCTTGCACATCTTGGGTCCTTTTCACTCAATCTTTAAATGCCAATCTAGCTGTGAGTCTCCCAGAGCTGTTCTCCATGGACTCTCTGGATAACCATGCTTCCAGGGTTATCTCAAAGTCAACCCTCCTTCCTGATCAGCTAGCTCTATTTTTGTGCCAATGTTCAGTGTCTGAAATGCTACTTCATGTGACAGATTAAAGTGACAGAAAGAAACACTCTAGGCCTAGTCATTTCACATGGTGCAAACAGATTTTCAAAATAAAACAGCTTTTCTTTCAACATAGTATCCTCTTGAGGACCAGAGATTGTTTGGCTATTAAGTCCTTCACACATCATTAATTCTCAGGCAAGAAGGTGATAAATTTCACCACAAAATAAGTTCAGTGAACAGAGGAAAAAATAGAGCTGAGATGATATTTGACTTACTTACATATTGTAGGCACAGTTGAAAAATAAATATTAAATTTATAGACAAAATCTAGTTGATGGAGAAAGTAGAATTCAAGTAAAGGCTGCGAAGGGTGTATTTGTTTATTTCAGATTCATTTAAAAATAACACTTAACTACCTGTCCATCATCATTATCTGTTCTGCTATAGGGAAGTCTGGGTATACTCTCTCTTTTGGACAAAATCAGAGCCATCCCCATGGAGGAAAATATTCCAAACCTGTTCCTGTTTGTACCAATGATGCTTGAGCAAGAACCTCCTCTTGTCAATAGTAAGGCATAGCCTGTACCACTGAAATTTTCCAGTGAAGAAACATTTGTTGGAAAAGTGATTGATGACTCTCCAGACTTCTTTTTCAGATCAGGTTTTTCATCAGGAAGACTTCCACTGTCTATTAAGCAACAGATTCCTTAAACGCTGTCCTTGGAACGCGATGTTTGTATTCAGGTAATACTAGCTTACATCGCTGTTAGTGTAACAGAGATAGAGAATCTCCCTCTTCAGACAGAGACACCCACCACTGAAACTCCTAAATCCACCTTCTTTGTCCACTGAGCTCTCTTCTCACTTGGTTCTTGCACTCCAACCCCACTCCCAGCGCAGGTTTATCATCAACTTTCTATTACTAGTTTGACTTCATCTGACTGTTCCTTTGGTTTCTCTGCATTCCACATAGAAGTGGCACTGGCCCATATTTACCTTTCTCCTTCTGACTATAGGGTGTCTTTTTGTTTTAATGATAGATTATTTTGCTGTGCAGAAGCTTTAGAGTTTGATGTAATTCTCAGTGTTGTATTCTCTTGTCTTCCTTGCTGCTGAGATGAATACACAAAGATATCTCTGAAACCTATGTTGTTGTGAGTTTTCCTTCATTTTCTTCTATTTTATGATTTGTGATGATTTCAGGTCTTACAGCCAAGTTTCATCCATTTAAAATTGATTGTTGTGTGCAGTGTGATATACAGATATAGTGTTATTCTTTTGCATGTGGCAATTCTCTTTCCCCAACTTTCCACTTCTTGGAGAGGATATACCTACTGAAATAAATGCTCTTAGCTCTTTTGTTATAAATTAACTTTCCATGATTATGTTGTGTTTTTAAGACTCAATAAGAAATATTCTGCAAAACAAAAAGTATAAGACTTTTACAAACTGATTGCAGATTATGCTGCCCTTAGTACATTTTAAAGGTTAGAATCAAATTAAATATGCAAATCCTTTATGAAACTTAAAAATCAATATGAAAACATTCCCATTTTATATTCAAGTACTCACTACCTTGGGAAAATATCAATTATGATACTAAAAGATCCATTTTAATTTTTTCTATCTTTCTGATATTAATTGTTGATCATTAAAGTAAATCCTGTGTTCAAATGACTGGAACCAACCTAAATCAGAATGAGAACAAGACCAGGAAAAATTCAATTGGTGAAAGTAATAGGAGTTCCCAAAAATCATCATTTTGTGCTTACATCATCAGGTACAATATTTCCACTTCACTTTTGCAATCTCTAGTTCCAGCTGGGCCAACCAGCCAGGACATCAGGGCAGTTATTGACATTGATGAAAGAAGAAAATTAGCTTAGCAGGATAAAAGAAAAGCAAGTAGGTTGCCAAAAATGAAACTTTTGTCTATATGATTCTCTGGTTTCTCTGTATTCGACATAGACATTGCACCACTCCGCATTTATCTTTCTCCTTCTGAATGCAGAGTATATTTTGTTCTAATGGTTGCTTCTTTTGCTGTACAGAAGCCTTAGAGTTTGATGCAATTCCCAGTGCACTGCTACAAGGTGAATGTTGCATGGGTCATCAGAAGAATGAGTCAAAGGAAGGCTCAAGCAGACTCTAACTATTGTGATGTGAACAATGTGGAAAATCTCCAAAGATATTTTATTCTATGAACATGACACACTGTTGTTCAACATTCACATCCATCTGGGGAATATAAGAAGCTTTCCTAATGGTGTGTGTCTAGGCAATTTGTTTCTGTGAAAATCTGCCTTGTTCTATTAGAACTTGTACTGAGCTGAGATCCTTAATGCTTGTAAGAAGTAAAGCAGCTATAGACTGGTGCTGATGTCTAAACAGTGGAACAACCCATATACCTAGTTTTAAGCCATATGCTCATTCACTTATTCACTCATCAATCATCAGTCATTATTACTTAAGCACCATTACAAGCTCATTGAATGCATGCAAAGAATAACCACGCAATATAGCTAACACTAAAATTAACTTGCAGCCTTGACTTTACCAACAAATATCTTCCCTTTATTTGATGTTATTTTCCTTCTGATGATTTATTCATCCTAATGTGTATTGAAGAAGTTACTGATTTCTGCTAACCAAGTGTTTAGACTCATACACCAACTCTTCCTTGTCAATCTGGTTCTGTTTTCTCACTTTGTCAGGGAGTGAAAACAAAAACATTTTACAAGCTTACAGAGTTCAAACTGAAATAACCCCTGAAGTGATAGCAAAAATGCAATAAAATGAAAGAAAAATATATTTGCTTTTACTCCATCCCCCAACCCTCAGATTTTTTTTTTTCTTTTTAACATGCTGTCTTTAAAAATGGACTAATTTTCTTTAAACCACAGGCATTTCTGACTAGTTTATCAGGTTGCTTTGTTATTTTGCTTTGAAACGCAACTTTTCTGAATTTAAATATAATACTCACTGTAGAATCTTTGCACAATTTAGGAAAGTACAAGGAAAAAAAAAGCTGATGATGCTTCCTTCTAGCAGTTAAATACAATTTAAAAAGTTCTCATTTGCCTGAGATAATTGGTGCTAGAAAAATTATACAAACAGAATCCAATTAAAATGGGAACTAGCATATTTTTATTGGAGACTGCCAGATTCTGCAAATATAGATAGGACACCTAGATAAATTCAAATGTCAGATAAACAACAGATAATACTTTTAGTAAGCTGTATGCCTTGTAAACATCACATATGTAATGTCCTGAAGTTTTTTCACCTTTTATATGAAGGCTGTTTTTTTTTTTTTTCATTTTTAAATATTTTCTTTTATTTTTGGATTTCATACAATGTATGATTGTTAATCCGCATGGGAATAATCCATCCCTCCTCCTCTGCTTGCTCTGTCTCCTTTCTTATTGCTGTTTGTTCATGTAGCACGGTCTACCATGTCCCAAGGAAGCACATCTTCACCCAGGATAAGGACATTGCTCCAGAAAAGAAACACAAAGCTTGAAGAAACCGAGTATTATAAATTGTCATTATGAAGCAGACTTAAAAGTTTAAAAATATCATAAATATGTCACTATCTTTTGTTGTCCAGAGAAAATTACATGGCAGCTACTCAATATTTTTTATTGACCTGAATTGAATTGCACTTTATTGAGAACTTCAGCTTAGAAATTCCATTAAGGTTTAATGACTTCATATTCTTCATTTTTGCCAAATGAAGTTCATGAATGACCTGATTTGCTGGTCCTGATTTTTCATTCTTATGTCAGTGTCCTATATGGTTTTCTGAATTGCACCCAGGAGCTGCCAAAACAGGACGGAAGATAAAAAAGTTATAGAGAGCTGCCGGGAAAATCTCTTCCTTTACAGAAGTTATTTCATTTAAGTTTCATCTTAACATTTTACATTATGTGTTAATTTTAATTCATTGAATGTTTATTATATCACTAATTGATAAGAATTATCTGGACAGTTTCAATAAAAGTTCACAATGACCTCTAAAGATACTATGCATTGTTCCTATACATGTACCTTCCTAGAATACAGAAAGGAAATTATAAAGTTTTATCATAATATAGTCTAAAATTATGCAAGAAAATAGTATGTATAATGCGATGATCATATAATACTATCAGCTTCAATAACATAGTCCCATTAAAAATGCCTGATAGGAGGGAATATGGTCAACATATAGATGTAAATGCTTGAAGGCTATGCTTCACTTTTCTCAATTATCAAGAAAGAGAGAAATAATGCTATACAATAGCCTTCAGGAAACAAAGAAACAAATACTGATAACACAATTAAGAAAATGGGAAATTTTGGGACTTAATGCAGTGGTATAAAATCATCCAAACATTGTCAACTGCACAAGTACAATTACTTGAAACTCAACTCATGCTAATAGTATTGTAACTTGAAAAGGCAACATGCAAATAAAGCCAGTGTTTATTAGCAACAGGAAAATGTATGTTCTAGCTAGTTTCATCATGATAGAGTAAGAACAAATCTGTGCATATTTTGAAAATAAGAACATAGTACTTGTAAGAGAGACAACTCAGACTTCAAATTCGTGAATGTATTAGAGCATATGAGAACTCTCTGACTTCTGCTGCTAATGAAGAAAAAATTAAATACCTTAGTTCTTCATGATATCGAAAATGTTCTAAATATATGATCATTGCCATGTAAGAGACATATTGAAGAAATAGAATTGAGAGAGTACTAAGCTGAATTTCTTGGTGTGGTACACTTGTAAATTCACTTGAATAGTTAGTGTTATGATGGCCTTCTACTTTAGGGAGCTTCCCAGGTCTTTGTGAACATCATAAAGTGTGGCTCAACCAAGATTACCAATAGGAAATTTGAAGTGTAGATAACTAATTTGGACAAGCATCAAAGATTGGGAATTAATTACAGTTATTTGGGTGATCTGACTTCTGAGATCTAATTACTAGGTTGTGCCATCTTCCATGAGTGCCCCAAAGCTAGGGTTCCATGCCATGTGCAAGGCTTTATGTTTGTCTTGAAAGTCATCAGGCAGAAACATCAAACTTCCAAGAACCCCATGATTGATAAAACCCCTTTTGAACACTGAAGAAGAAATTAGCTAAACACCCCTCTAATGCCTTGATTTACCTGTCGCATTCCCTTATTTCCAGTTTTATTTTCCCATATCTTCATGCTTAAAGTATGCCTGATATTCAAAACCTAAAGTTACAATCTGTCTTTTGTATGAAAATTCTGCTCCTGTGTTTCTCTTCCACCAGTAAACTTATAAGTCAATTCAGTTTTGGGATTTGGAAAAAAAAATATGAGAAGTTGCAAAATGAAATGTGAAATATAATGTTTTTACCAAAAAAAATTTACCCAGGATTTTTATTCTAGTAGAATTTTTCAATAAAATATTTCACAAACCATATAATATTCCTTTTTGATAAGGTATGTATAAAAATCATAAGACAAAAATTAGTGATATCTGCTTAAATCACTTATTTACAAGTGACATTTAGCTGTGAGATAATTTACCTCCTAATTCAATTCATGAAGGAACACTTTATATGTCTTTTTGTATGCCTGAATATTTTACATGACATGTATCATGAAGTTATAGTGACCAAAACCAAGGCCTAAAAATAATTTACCTTTTTGTGTGTGTCATTTGTTTTTTAGTGGAGTGATACTGCATCCTTTTCTTATTCTTTTCATATCCTTGGTTGGAAATCATCATTCGGATGCATTTAGAATAAAGCAACTCTTTAGTCACTTAAGGACAATGTGGACCCCAGACTTCCCCTCTTTTCATGACTTAGCTCACATCTTTAAAAAGGACCGTGATTTAAAAAAAACCTCGGAGTCTTTTTATGACCTGGTGCATATTTATTGGATCTCAGCTTGAAAACAGCATTATATTTAAACAACAACAGAGCTGGTGCTGCTTTCCTCCCTCAGCCAGATGGTGCCTCATCTTGGGAAATGGTGTAACCTGTCACAATGCATAAGTGTGATCTTGTGTGAAGAAACTCTACAAGCTCAGGCCTCTCTGTGAAGGCCACATGCTGTCTGTCATTATCGCAAATAATTAAAGCTTTGTATTTTCCTCAAACATACACCATGGAGATGAACAATTAAGAATTACCAACAAAAGCCAGGGAAGCATAAGAATGTGATGGTTAGAAAGAAACCTTTTATATTTCTTTTTTCTATCATACTTACATCCACATATCATAAGAAAACACTGAAACCCAGAGAAGGAATTTGATCTGGAGCCTGGGTAAAAATAAAATACTGTAACCATATGTGTAAAGGAAGTGTATATATTTAAACTAGAATATAGGTTTCTTCCCATGAAACAGCAAAATTCCCATGAAGACCTAGAATTTGTTCTTGAATGTGATTTTTGTAACTTAGTGATGTCATTAAGACAAAGAACTGCTTTTGGAACCAAAAGATCAGAGTTCACATTGTATTTCTGCTAGTTCTTATATGACTTTGAGTAAGTCACATTCTCCATGAACTATAAAGTAAATACTGATTTTAAGAACTCAGTGCTGCTAAAACTCTGCTTAGATATGTAGCTACTTGACTTTCGGTCTGTTTTCTGGGCATGTATTCAAGGCATTTTTAGTTCTTTTCACAAGCTCCTCTTAGCAGTTTCCAGCTACAGTTGAACCTTGACCCACCAGGCTTTGAAATGCATGCCATCCTTTAATAAATGAAGTTCTTTTTCCCACACCAACTAGCTTCTCTCTCAAGTCTCCACCAACCCAGGCATTCAGTTTTCAGTTGGTGGATTCCCTAGATGGCCCCCTACAGTAGGCATGTCAGGCCAATTGTGACTTATATCTATATTTTGGAAGGGAAATGTTTGTGTGCATAGGGCAGGGAGTAATCCTAATGGGTGGCTGTGGTGAAATTGGGGGGGGGGGCATGACTCCCAGTGTTGTAATGCTACATTAGAATAGTAGCCATTGTGTCCTGGTGGGTGGAGACTTGGAGAAGAGAAGTTAAGCCTTCTCCTGAGAGGAGAAGAGGTTGAGGGGATTAGGGAGGAGACTGAGACAAAACACATGGAGAGGAGAGAGAAGGGGTAAAACAGAGAGAGCAGAGGAGTAGCAGGAGCTTCCAGCTGCGAAGTGTGGGAGCAGGCACAGGGCCCGGGATGAGGAGCCAGGTGAAGCATGTTGGAGAAATTTGTGATTCATATAAGCTGACTTAGAAATGTGGTGCTTGAGAACTTGGTTTAACTTTGAAACTGCAAAGATTGAAAATTATCTGGAGACCTGAAGAGAACTTGTTGTCTTGCTGTTTTCATCATGAGACATCTGAAGTGGTTGTTGCTCTGGTATCAAAAGAGTCTTGTTGGTTTCCTGGCCACTTTAGAGTTGAAACTGAAAGAATGCCAGAGCTGTGCCTTTTGGAGAATTGAAGACGCCATCCTGGTTTCCTCATTGGATTTCAATCTCCTACTTTTGAAGAAGAATCGACGCCACCATCATGACTTCTTCTGACTTGAAGTGAAGAGCTGTGATTTTGGAAGAAAGAGCAATGGCGCCATCTTGGCTTCTTCATCTGGTGTGAAGGTAGGATAGCTGCCATTTTGAGGAAGCACATGGCTGAAGGCCGCATGTAGCCTTTTGGACTAAAGACTGAACTGGTGGGTGAGATTACCAAAGGGGTTCCTTGTACCCCTTAGAGACTTTTGTCTATTTTGTCTTTGGGTAAGTAAATTCCTTTTCCCCTCTTCTTAAGGTTTATGTGATGTTGCTACTGTTTGTGTGGGCTAGGGCTTACCTAAAACCTGGTGTGTGGCTGGCTTTAAAGGGCCAGTTGCTCTTGTTTGTAAGTTTAGTTAAGTACCCCATGTTGCCTGTTTTGTTACATGGTATCAGTCCATGTGGGGTGAATTTTCAAGAATCCTCATTTTAAGGGTCATTTGATCTCATGCTAGCCTCTCTGTGGTTTCCCAGTCTGCTGTGATCTCAACTTTTCATGTCACTGTATGGGAAACCTTCAGTTCATTTGCCTCCACATAGAGCAGTCAAGGACTTTCCCCAGAATCCTGTGTCTTCTTCTGGGAATCAGCAAATCAGGGGTATTGAAAGCTGTGCAGAGATCTTCCTCATCTCAGTGGGTTTTCCTTCTGTTGGATACTTCAGCCTTTGAGGTTCTGACTGCCTTCACTGATTCCTAATCCTTCCAGTGATGTTTTGACTTACTTATTTTTAATTAAGTGTGCCCAGTTTTTCTAATTGCTTTTGACAAGTGTGTTGATGTGAAGTCAAATGCTCTATCATGAAGCTGAATGAAAGTCTTGGAGCATCTAAAACAGTAGATTATTAAGTCATTTGATCGTCACAGTATCATCATTCCCATTTTGCAATAAAAGAAAAAAGAATCAAGAGGATGAATAACTGGCTTAAAGTCACTTAGATTGTAAATTAAGGGGTCAGTAGGATTAGGTTAAACTTTAAGAGAAACCCCAAATGAGGGTGACTTATGCCATTTTCTCTTGAAATAAATGTCTAGGAAATCTCTTCAAACCATCACTTCTATACTAAGAACAATAAGAGGGTTGGGTGTGGAGATAAACCACCAACACGAAGGAATCTGGCAAGTGTCTTCTGACATCCACCAGTATTCAATGAGCAGGTAATGAAACACATTTTCCCTTTGGTTGTAGGTGCTGTCAGCTAGCTTGCACTTCCCTCAGCATGGAATCTCCATTGTTCAATAACAAAATAAAAATAAAAGTAAGGAAAGGGCCCCTTATGGTCTTTCTGGGCCATGTTCACCACCAGCTCAGGCTGCTTTTGAGCCTGGCCACCCATGTTTCACTGCATTCTAAGGAAATCCCTGAAGACTGCAGCAAGCTAGTTCCATTGTGATGCTTTGCATGAATTTGCCTTCTGCATTCAATGGTTTATGAAGATTGGGTGGGCAGTGAAATAAGATCAATTGTTTAATTATCTTTGGAGATAGGTTCACGTTTTTACAATTTAGTTTTGAGGTACTTGCTAACAACAAGATCGAAGATATTTGGGAGCATGTGAGTGTTTCATAAAGAAAATTGACAGGTTCTGTATCTGGAAAACATGTTGGTAAATGCAGAAATATGTGTCCATAACCAACAACAGACAGTCAGGATTTGGATATTTTATATTTGTAAATAAAAATCAAGTCCTTTGTAATAAAGCCAAGTAGAATTGTGTCCTTGTCATTAAATACCTAGAGAACTTTAAAAGTTAAAAGTTCTCTGCAGCTCAGCTTCTTTTTTGTTTCTTTGTTTTAGAGAGTAGGTCTCAATATGTTGCCCATGGTTGCCTTGAATTCAAGTGATCCCTAGCCTCAGCCTCCTAGGTAGCTGGGATTACAGGTATGCACCACCACACTAGGTTTGCAACTCAGCTTCTTCTGCATAAATGGAAGTTTGGGTCCAACCCACTCTGCGTGGTCTTATGGGATTACTGAATTGTTTTAGTTCCCCTGGTCCCCCTATTTTTGAAGCATGCATTATTTACTTCATTGCTTTGAAAATCTCTTTTAAACTGATTGTAGTTGACTCTCAGGTTTCATCTCAACTGATAATAATCCATTATATATATTGTTATATAGATATATAGTTATATATATATAGTTAATATCCAATATATAAAATAAAAGATAACAAAAATAAGTTTGTTGCTAGTAGATCAGACATTAGGGTGGACAGAACCCCAAGGGTGGAACAACCAATGTGCTTTGTGACTAATTTGTGCCCTCAGCTTCAAGCTGCACCTCTGGCCACTGGGATGTCACCTTGTGTGTGCTGTTTAGTTCTGAGTGAGTGATGCTCAGGTAAACCTCTGAAAACTCTTGCTGAAATAGCTACCAACTGGTGCCTGCCCTTTGTGTTTTTGTCCTACAAGATTGAGTTGTGATATTTTTAAAGATTTCATTCGTTTCTTCAAGCAGGTATAACTAAATTATTTACCCAAGGAAGTTTCCAATATCAGAAATTTGGGGTCAAATCCATTTGATTTATTGTTGTCACCATCATCATCAACATCATTAGTCTGTTTTAGGTAAACTTCTTCAGCGTCTCAGCACTGACTTCTGTGCGAGAGTCAGAATGTTCTGATATAAACATTCAACCATAGCCCCTGCCTACGTTTAGCATTATTGTTACAGTTCCATTATATTTATTGGAAGTTTACTTCCCTTTTTGTGCAGAGTGGCTTTCTTAGAGCCAGCTAATTCTAAAATGGAGAGAAAAATCACATCAAATGCACTTAACATTACCATCATTCAAACTATCAATTAGTGATCTATTCTTTTAAAATATATCAGCTTGAATTTTACTTTTTACAGAATGTTTACAAGTAGCTATTGCTTCACCATTTTGCAGATCAGAAAGTTGAGATTCAAAAAGGTTAGGAATCTTGCTGAGTTCATGGATGCCATCATTACTAATACCGAGGTTGAGTTTTAAATTCCAGCTGTCTGAATCTGTCCTAGCCCACTCCTCTCTGAATATGTCATGGTGGTTAAACTTTCTTGCTGTCCTTCAAGTCCTTGTTAGCGAGACAATGAAGTAGGGACTCTCTGAGCAACCTGTGGGGCATAAGTCAGGGATAATTCAATGACCAAATGACTCCCAGGTTGATGCAATGTGGGTATACCCCATAACCTTGACCATTTCTAAAATCATGTTCATTGAATTTCTGATTACCTGAGTAAGCAATTATCACTCCAGTAACTTGATAATATAATACCTACTTATAATATATACACAATATCATCTAAATATCTATATTATATATTATAATATATGTGCATATAATATATGATACATGACATATTATATAATACATGTCATGTATTTTATATACTGTATATAATGTAATATATAACATGTAATCTATGATATATAACATAGATATGATATTCTCTAAATTGTCTATATATCTATAATATAGATAGATATTATCTACATTAATATCATAATGTTTGATACTATTATATATTAACATTAATATATTAATATACGATAGGATGTTATCATATAGACACTATATTATATATAATTATATATTATCTATATATGTATATTATAATATCATATTATATTACGTATAATATAGAGTTATAATATTATATCATATAATATATACTATAATAAAATACAATATAGAATATAAATAATATGTATATTATATATGTTATATATGACATATATCATTAAATATTCATGATATATGATTTATATAAATATAGTATTATATATGGTTATACATATACATAATATTCATCATATATGATATATAAATATATATCACATATCATATATCTATATTATTGCTAACATCTATTTAAATAGAGAAATAAATACTTTGCCAAGGAGACATCACTATTGTTTCACTTGGTGTATTTACCTTATTCTTTTCTCTTATAAGACAGGAATTGTATTTAATTTGGCAAGGAATATATAAAGACTCATATTTGGAAATAAATAGTATGTGATATTGTGTGTCCTTCATCTCCCACTAAATATTTTGTTGGGAATGATTTCCCAACTACTTTAGAAACATATTATTATGGTGCAGTATCTATACTTAACAGTGTTGAGCATTTGTTTATCACAAATTTGGATTGTTTCCATTTTTTTGCATTATATTAAGAAGTCTTCAGTGAAAGTTTTTGTTTATAAAATGCTTGAATACATATTGTTTATAATCTTAGGAAGAAGGACAGTTTCTATATATACATGCTATTAAAAATGTTTGGTTCAACAGATAACTTAAAAATTTAAAATAACCATTAAATGAGTGGAAACAGGATATTTTTCTGTCAAGCCCCAGTGGGAATAAATTTAATGAGAAAAATGCCCTCAATATAACCAAAAGTAGAAGTAGAACTGCCAACAATAGTAATGCCATTAGGAAATCTTTATATAAAGAAACAGAAATAAGACAGCATAAACAAGCCCTTTCTATGAAAACACAGTCTTTGTAAACAAAGGCAAATTATCAAATGTGCTCTTTCAAAGATCCAAAATCATAGATTCAGTAAATAATAATAATGCAATTAGATGCTATTAAGTTCCACAATAAAATCATAATGACACAGTTGGCTCTGATGGAATAAAAGCTTTTCCTGAAAAGTGGGGACATTTCAGCACATTTCATACACTGGTTTTCATAATTGAAGTCTAAATGAAAATTTCTAAGTAACCATATAACCATTAAGCTATAATTCTTTCATAACTGTTTCCAGGTTTTTTTTTTTTAACCAATTAATTCTGTACCAGATATTAAATTTAATTAAAATGAATCCAAAGACATTTAAAATGTTTATAATTTTATGAGTCTTTTTTAAATGAATTAAATTCTGCTGTATTTTATTGTTTAGATAAATCTCTATCAATCTGAAGGATGCTAAATGTGACAGAAGTGTAGAGAAACGATTTTCATGTTAAAATACAGAGTGAAACAGATGCCTTCAAATAAACAGGCGATACCAAATCATTGTAATAAGAACAAAATGTTAAAAATTGAACACTGAGAACCTAAAGATAGAAAGAAAACTTAACACTAAAATAATTGTTTGGAATCTCATTTAAAAAGACAATAATGTAGGTATATACAACTACATTAATTTAGGTATATACAACTACATTCTAAATAGAAATATTTAGAAAATATTTCTAAACCTAGAGTCAAAAATATAGGAAATAGTAAAAAAAATAAAGAAAATGATATAGCAACCCCAAAAGTTCCATATTTGAGTAACAGACTTCTCACTCATGAACCATGTCATGATTAAATGATAGCACTTTTCATACTTAAAGAAACTATATTCTATTTCAATAAAAGAGACTCACATTAAAACATGTCAGGGAGAAATCTCAGAATACCATAGACAGGAAGACTGGAATAAGTGATTTTTGGAGGAATTAGAGAAAAGAGTAGGGAGAGAGAGGGAGAGAGAGAGAGAGAGAGAGAGAGAGAGAGAGAGAGAACAAGTTTACACATAATGGATCAGGAACGGCACCATATTTTCTAACAGTAACAGGATGTAGAAGATAATGAAGAATGTCAAGGCAAAATGTTCAAGCTGCTGAAAATAAAAAAAGATAGAAAAAATAAAAGGGTTAGTTTAGATCATCTGTTATCCTCTGTTCATAGGTTAATATCATGTTATGTCAGTTACAAATACATGCACATAAAATACACCATGTCCATCTTGCGGAAGTGGGTGAATACTCACCCCAAATTTGATGGTCATGTCAGGCTGGTGATGTCAGAGACATGCTGAGAGGGTTTGAGAAGATTTCCTTCTAATAAAAATGGGGTATTATGGGGAGAGCAGAGCAAGCTTCTTACTCTGGGTGGAAAGTTAAATTGAGAGCATAGGATACAGATGTGCTATTCTTCAAGTCTGCGTTACCACTGAGTGAGGGGCTGAGGGTAAATGAGGTGCTGCTGACCATGATCCAGGTCAACTGGTCCTTCAGTGGTGAGGGCAGTTTGAGTTTTTAATCGTGTGTGTGTGTGTGTGTGTGTGTGTGTGTTTAATGGGGGATCAGACTAGAATGGGGCTGTCCATTCATGGTCTGAACGTCCCATCAGCATTCAAGGAGAGAAAGTTGCTCAAATGTGGTTGAGAGGGGAGGAGAGGGTAAAATATGGTCTAAAAGCTGTCAGCAAACATCATAAAGTAGAGTCTGATTCTTTCTTTCCTACTGTTTGTTATTCGAAGCGTGTTAAGAACTAAGAGTGCTATGGGAAAGTGCTTGATTTAGAGGAAGCAGAGGATGGCGGAAATGTAATAACCACAAGATCCTCTTGTGAGAGGCTATGAACTCTATGGGAATGGTGTTGACCACCCTAGGGGCAAAAGTAAGGCATAATATTTTCTGAAGTCTTTCCCTTTTCCCACAAAAGACAGGGAATCAGCATGGCTGTAGGAAGGAGTTCTAGACCCTGTTTGGGACATTCCAAGGATCCTTAAGCAAGAGCATCTAGAGATAATACACTCATCTCACTCATTTACAGGTATAAGTTAAGCAACAGTTGATTTGCCTTCTCCAAATGACTCTTGAGCAGGAAATGAAAGGTAGGGAGTTAAATGGAAGGAAGGAAAAAGAAAATGAAGAGATTAAACACGCAGGTGGTACTTAGCCCATGTGAGAAACTTCTAGATAACACTTTCAGGATGTTGGTAGTTGGATGAGTTGGAGTAATCCAAGCTGTGCATATAGGAACTCCAAAAATGGAACTGAAAGTTAGCAATAACTTCACAGTATACCATTCTGTGTACCAAAATTCTAACATCCACTGATTTTCTAACATGAAATGATTCTGATATACAACATTGTATTGAAGATCCAAAAGCTTCAAAAATGACAGGATCAGCTTTCCTTCTCAACCAATAATATTCTGCTCCAGGTCTTCAACCAACTAAATTGCTACTTAGTCATAAATAATAGAACCATTGTTATCCTTTTTAGTTGCCTTCAGCCTCATAAAACCATCCTTTCCAAAAACAGTGGTGTGAACTCATCATGCAGGTCCCAGGATCATAAGTCCCTGATTGATTCCAAAATGTCAAATAATAAATAAAAGTTTCTCTCACTGGTTCGAGGTAATACATTGTAAGATTCCAGTATATTTTATACCTTCTTCTGGTTTCCACTTTTGCATGTAAAAAATTTCCCAGTTCTATTAGTCCTCCCAAGAAATAGCACAGGTATCTATATCCGTGTCATCTCTCCACCCCCCCACCCTCTTTCTCTACCTCTATGTCTATGTATACTTTTACCTCTGTCTCTACCTCTATCAAGAGACTTGTAGAAGCTGGCAAGGTCAGACACACGTGGGTATAGGAGATTCAGAGCATAGTTGATGCTGCAACTAGACTGAAGGCAATCTAAGGACAGAATCCTCTCTTCTCCAAAGAAACAGCTTATTTTTTTATTCCGTTTTCAACTGATAAGATGTGGCCCACCCACATGGTGAAGAGAGTTTTTTGCCTTATCCAACTATAACTCGAAATGGTAATGTCATCTAAAAATGTCTTTACAACAACATTTAAATTAGTATTTCACCAAAGATTGAATACTGTGACTTACTAAACTATCATGTTATCCCTCATGATCAGCTGACATATATTATTTCCTAACAATTGAAGTATTTGTATACATTTGCATATTTGCTGTCACTAATCTCAAACTGGAAACACCTTCTTTCAAGTCTTTGGAAGGAAATCAGTCTATGCACTAAGACAAATAGACAGTCCTGCTATTTCTTTCATGAATTTTCTTCTGGTCTCCTCTCCCCTCTACTCATTTTGACATACATAACTGACTTTTCAAAAATGAAAAACACAACAAGCAAACACAATGCTCCAACATTAGTGAGCGTTCAGATAATCTGACTGCTTAGCCCTCAAACCTGAATGCTACTGGCAGGCATTGTCAGCTTCTGCAGAAGCCTGTGGGAGGAGAGACAGTGTCAGTGTGTCATTCAAGCCGTGGCCAGCTGTCAGCAAGCATTATTTCTGTGTTTTGGTGCAAACTTTCCCATTACCCCATGGAATGATGAGAAGCTTTCAGATAATTTCAAAATAGGGCCTGGGACTTAGTAGAGACCAGATACATGTTTGCTCAAGCTAGTTGCCTTTACTATATTTTGGTACTTGTCATCATTTCAAAAATTTCTTGAAGTCTCAGAGTGAGAGGTGTAGGAAAGTTGCCTGAAATTCTACATACCCTGTCTTCATACTGCAGAATTTCAAAATATGATTATACGTTAGAACTGACAGACTTGGGAACTCTGCCATGTTCCTTCCCATTTCCATCAGCAAAGTGATCACAGGCACTTGTGTTAAAGGAAAATATAGCCAAGAACTTGGAGGAAGACATTTTGCCTCCATGAGACTTCCCTGCATGCTTTCTTTCTCTCTAACATAAACTTAATATGCTTAATATTTGTGATACTGAAAACAACAACCAAACAAAACTATTCAACCCCTGTAGCCCAGATGACTAAGTTTTTTCTCAAGGGATGGGTAACTTTCTTTTCTGATTGCAAGGTAGGTCATTTCAAGAAATTCAACAAAGTATGATTGTTGCCATGAAATAAAGAATGTAGGTCAATCAACTTACATAGATGTTGGCAGGCCATACGATTGTTCTCCCTGTTAACCAATTTGTCCTCTGAGATGGGATAATAGATTTTCTCATACTTTTTTATTGACATTTTGAGCAAGTGAGGTACCACATAGATACCAAAAGAATATTAACCAAGGCTCCACTGGGGTTCAGGGTGAACTGAGAATAGCTGCTTCAGGAAGTGGGATTCAATTCCAAGTGTAAGTCGGTGTCTCACTAAAGATGAGTCAAGTGTTTCTTTCTTCACCTGCTCCTTCCCAAGCAGCCCTTGACCTTTGAAGAAGTTTGACTCATTCAGCTTTCCCTGTAGACCCATTGTGACCCCACGTTGTACGACTTATTGATAACTTTGAGCATCTCAGAGGTCATTGCTATTTGCAAAATAAATTTTCTAGGTGTCTTGTAGATAGATATCCAAAAGGTCCAATTTCTTTGAAATATGTGCAATTTTCTGCCCCTGATTTTTCTGAATGTGGGTAAATGATATGCTAAAAAATCTTAGGTTTCAGCAATGAGGAAATGTAATGGTTATTTTAGTATTTCTAATAAATGTTTACTTCTATATAGTATTTTTTATGCCTACTTTTTCTCCATTGGACAATCTTTGGGTTAAATAAAGTTTATTAATTTGAGTGGCAAAAATTAAAATACCTTAGGCAGGACAAAGGAGAACATGGAGAGAGAGGATTATTATTTCTGCTATTACATATGGATTATGACAAAGAGAGGCAGAAGACAAAGGGATGTCTGATAATAAGTAAAGAGTTCTTAATTTCAGATTACCAGTTTTATTAAGATGTAAAAATAGCATCTGTTAACATCTATCCTTAGCCCCCAATCTATATAAGGACAATCTTTTTCTATTCTTCACTGCACAGCCTCTAGCTCTCAAACATAAGAATCTAAAATATACTGATTAAAAAAACATGGGTAAATGAATGACTATTACATCATAGTTGGTCACCTAACTTGGGGAGCTGAGCTGTCAGGCACATCTGCGTGAGACTAAGGAACTGATGGGTTGATTCCAAAAAAAAGACCCATTATGAAAGAGGAAATGGGAGGCAGGAGTCTGATTCCTCCAAGGGTCTATCCCCTAGATAGTGATTAATAATGGATCTAGTTCCTTTGAAGGGAATTGCAGATGGAATTGAGACTCCTGCATAAAGTCATCAATACAGGGAGAATATCTGGAATTATCCAGGTGATCTATGGGATAATATGAGAACGCCAAAGCAGGGACTATTCTCACCTGGTTACAAAAAGTAAGAGATGAGGCTGAAAGCAGATTTTGGACAGAGTTAAAGGTTAAGAAGGACTATTGATGACTTTGAAGGCTGGGCAGGGTGCCAGTCACATGAGCTGACTTCTTTTTAATAATATATTAGGTTTTGAATTTTTATGTGTAATGTTTATTTAGACCTCCCTTCATCTTTTCATCTACTTCTTGATGGCCTATATTCCTTAAATGTGCAAATAAAATTTAAAAATAAAGTCTTAATTCTCTCTGTTGAGAAAAATAAAAGAGACTTCTTTTCCTTCAAGCATTTGCTTTAGAAAATCTTTAACTGTAAGTCTTTCTGTGGCTCCCTGAAATAACTGCAAATCATTTTAAAAGAGAGATAAGCCTCCAGAGGAGTTTGCAGCACAGAAATATTTCCTCAAGGAAGGGTTACTATTTTAAAATGTAACCATAAAAATGATAGCACCCCAAACCCCCAACTGACTGGGGGACCAAACTCTTGATTTCCCTGATGACTGGTCCCAAGCTGCAAACTACTTCAGATCATAAAGATATGAAACATTATTTTTATGTTAATTAGCAAACACCAGTGGCTAGCCCAATTGCTAAGTCACTTTAGGGTAAAATCAATAATAAATGATGCTACTAGACCTGCTCCCCAGGACCGCATGTATCTTGAGTATGTGCCCCTAATAGGTCACATCAGCTTAATATCAGGAAGTGATGGGATCTTGCCTTTGGCAGCTCTTTGGCAGATTGCAATGGGCATCAAGTTTAACACTTATGCAACCATCAAGGTGTCTTCTGTCAGTTCTACTTTTGTGGAGCGCCTTTTGGGGTGATGAAGAGCTGGATTTTAATTCTATCTTCCCAGTGCCCATCACCAACATGCAACACCCACAAAGACCCACGAGGGAAAGGCATTGACTGTGGTCTCTGACACGCGTATGGGTGCTAGTCCTGGGAGAAGCTCTATGCATAGCTGCAGACAAACAGATCGACATAAAAGGTAACAGTTCAAGTGGAAGGAGGACTGAGGTAGCCTGGAAGGCCCCAGGAGGTGATCAAGCTTCCAGAATGGAGTTACCTGCACACCTGGCAGGCCAGAGGGAGGAACCAAGATGGGAGGGGGCGAGGAAGCCTAGAGCTTGCTGGCTCCCTTTCGGTCTCCAGGGGAGCTTTGCAAGCTACCTCTGACATTTCCTGGGAGGATCTATGCAGGTTGTTTTTTTAAAAATCCACAAATAGAGAGATTTAATTGGATTTGTGAAAGATTTATGGGTTGGACAGCATCTGTGCATCTATCTACTATAAGGGATGACACAGAAGTAGCAAGTGTTATGGACAGAAAAGGGTGGGGCAGGCTTATAGCAAGAGAAAATGCTATTTCAAGTTTAGTTGCCTTTCCTACATGGGGGTCTTATTATTCAGTGGCCTTGTGGGTGCTGATAGGTTTAGAATGACACTTTGGTGAGAGGTTGAAACTGTAGTTCTATTAAGTTTGAGTGGAGCCAGCATGAAAAACTCCTTTTGGGGCCTATTTTTCCTATATTTATTAGAGTACAATAGCAGGCGACTACAAAAGACTGGAGAACTTATATTGCATGCAAGTTTACATGATTCCATGCAGATTCAGAGAAAAAAATACCTCAAATCAAATAGTTTCTCACATAGTTAAAGAAATCAGCCTACTTCCCAATCTGTTACTGTAAATATCATAGAAAATCTAAAATCAAGCAAAATCAAAAGTAGCAATAAGGACTGTAAGTTGATTCTTAGTATGTATTTGACATATGCCTTGGAAAATTTAATCACTTATGAAATTAAGCAAGTTAGTCAAACAAATGATTCATTTTATTCTTTTTGCATTTGTTTGTAACAGTTTCTTTAAAGACAAGAATACAATTAAATCTCCTAAATTAAAAATAGATAATAATAAGGATTTAACTGCATTCCAGAGGTATACCTTCAGATATATCAACCTGAAGACCAGATACAAGTTGGTCAAAGAAAGCATTTGTGTGACAGGGAACAGGAGAGAAACAAGGAAGTACAACCTGGAAGGAGATGGATACTTCTTTCTGTTGCTTTGGTATGAGGTAGGCCTTGGCTAATAGTATGCTAATTTAACTCTCTTGCACCGTTGTTTCAAGTCCCAGGTGGGGAAACTCTAGCTTGGCCTTGCCAGGGTGTGGTAGTTGAAGACTTCTTGAGTATTCATGATGGGATGGTGAACAAGAAAAAGGGAAAAAAGAGATGCAAGGACTCAAAGAAGAAGAGATCTGACCTGGCTCATGGAATCTGATCTGATCTTGCATAAGGAGCTGGTGTTTTGCTTCAGAAAACAAAAGACCTGGGAGTTTTTGAATCTTTGGGGGCTCCTACTGTTCTGGTTCTCAAAGGCCAGGGTTGGATGAAGGCAGAGAAGAGGCGTTCATCAAGCAGTGATGAGCTGCCATGACAACCCAGATTGGGGAACAAAAGGGAGAGAGAGAGAGAGAGAGAGAGAGAGAGAGAGAGAGAGAGAAAGAGAGACCCGAGTTGGACATCGTGTTTGTTGTGGAGTTTACTCCATGCTGGCTGCAGCAACTGAGGGCAGACGACAAGGATGCCAACTGGCAGCTTTGGACAGAAGTACACTAGGACTGAGGTAAAACCCATGCAACTCCCTGAGGAGCAGAAGTGGGCTTCCTTTCTGTTTAAGACATTCGTGAGAGTGTGGACCAGGGCTCTTTTAGTTTGTCTACTTTTAAATAACCCCGCTGTGTTTATCCTCTCCACGAAAGTTGTTCTCTGAGCAACAGCTGTATGCAGGTGGAAGGAACCCCCATTAACTAATGATCTTCTAAGACTGAAAATTAAAAGGGGTGACCCTCCCCTGATAACAGAGATCGCTCTTCAAAGACTGCCTCTCTGGTCAAACAGGGTCTGAACCTGTGGAAGTGTTTTGAGATCCCCACACAAAAGCAGGCTGCTTAAGCTGGACAGTGCTCCCTATCTGCTTAGCAGGGCCATGTACATAGTGCTTAAAGTAAACCAGGCAGTTTCCACTTCCTCGCTGTAAATGAGTCTGGGAAATAGTTGACTGCCTTAAGGAGTTCCAGGATCTCTGAGGACCTGACTCCATAAACAAACAGCCTTCAGCTGTGGATTTAACACATCTAGACAACCTTAGGATTAGCAATGAGTTTACACTAAAAGTAACTCTGGCACTAGGTTTGTGTTGTGCAGCCCAATGCTCACTAAAGGGCAGAGGTTGGATATTCCACCTGGCAATCTAGAGAATCCAGAAGTGAGTGGGGTGGGGGGGGGTCATCCCACTGTCATCTCAGTATTCATCAAGGCTATGACTTCCGAAGATGAGGGTCAGGATGACTGGTGGTAGGTACACTTTGCATTGAGTGCTACGAAATCCAACGTTTTCTCTATTAATAGAAAAAATACAGTGTTTTTCATCGAAATTATTCTGTCATCATTTTTTCCACTGAGACTTATACTTGCCCTCCAAACATTTTCCTAGGATGTTCAGGAAGCTTCTTGGCAGTGGAAAATGCCCTTGGGGATGAATTCTGTCAACTCTGAATTCCCTTGCACAGGTTCTTACTCATTACAATCTTATCAGCAGAGAACCGGGCATGGCAGGGCTAATTGAAAAAAGCCCTTTTCTCCTCTAGGTTTCAGTAAATAGGAGATTTTGAAGAGATGAGTCGTGCAGCTTCAGGGAAGGACTTAAAAGGGAATCTAGCAAGAAATTCTGGAGGTACAGGGTTGAACAGATTGTAATTATTTCTGTCAACAAAGAAAAATGAATATTAAAGAAAGCGCTGAATTGTTGGGAGTCTAAAGAAAATCCATGTATTATTTCTTGAAGAAAAGCCGTTAGTCTTTGGCCAGGTTTTACAATAAGGTTTAGAAAAATAGATTTGAGTCACATGATTCTGGTTCTAATTCTGACTTTACTACTTGGTAAAATCTATGACTTTAGGAAAAACACTTAATTTTCTTGAGGCTCATTCTGTCATTCATAAAACAGAGGTAGTCGTATACAAATTCCACAAATGTATGAGAATCACAACCAGTATGATTACAGATACAGAGGGTATAACCAAGTGTGTGGTATACAATAAGCACTCAGAAACAATTGCCATTATCAGTGTTCATATTAATGAACTATAAATTAATGGCTATAAAATTAATGGTTGTAATTGCCTATAAAGTTTGTATTAGTGGCTATAAAATTCACAAGGCACATAATCCCAGGTGCAAAAAAAGGAAAAAAAATACTTTTTCCCAGTTGACTTAACAATCACCTTCAAGATCTGTTGTACAGAAGCTTGCTCATTTCCATTTATGCTGCATCTCTGTGTAGAGGAAGCATTCCAACTCTGAGTAGATTCTTTATTGCTTCTTGCAGCCCAAGAAGAATGTTGGATACATGTAAGGCAGCAAAGACATTGTCTACACACTCACAGCATTATAGCCTCAGTGGATGTAAGCATAGCTTTGTCTGGGCTCATCCACTGAGAGTTCCATTTCCTCAGAATCCGCAAACTCCCTTCCCTGCGCCCCACCATTTGCAGGCTCTCAGTGTTGGCTGAGGACAAACCCATTGCAATTCTGTTTTGAAGGAAGCTGGACTTTTTCCTCTTTAATTTTTTTTGTAATATATACTTTTACCCTTGAAACTGTAAATGTGGATGCCATACCCAGGTGAGGTTATTATTTTTTCTGTCTCGCTGTCCTGTCAATTTGACCATTCAAAATTATTTTCAGTTCTAGAAAAGTGTCTTGTGTTGTTTCTTTGAACATTTCTTCCAACCGACTGTCTCTACTGATGAACAATTTGGTCATAAATCTTGGTCTCTGTATCTAATAGTTTTCTTAGGTGAATTCCTAGCAGTGAAATCCGTGGGTTAAAGTTGATGCCTGTGCTTCTGCGTGTCATCTATATTATATTTTTCTCTTGAATTTCTGAGCCAGTTGCATTTTTAGTGTAAAGAAAGAAAATACTTAAATATCAAGTGAGACTTCTGAGTTAGATAGCTTTTCAAGGATAATTTTAAGAAATAGATAATAACCTTAAAATGGAACCAATTATTTTTCCTTTCTTCAGTTCAAACACACATTTAATGATGTTAATTTTATGTAGTATCAGGTAGGATATGTTTTTTATGTCAACTTTTATAAAATTAAAACCAAAATCAGGCTTAATATGCTTAAGTTCAGGTATTGAGGCTATTTTAGATGAGTGAGTATAACCTTGTGCTCTCAGCAATATCTAGTTATTATGTTTAGCATTTTGTCATTCATAAAACAGAGGTGGTCATATACAAATTCCACAAATGTATGAGAATCACAACCGGTATGATTACAGATACAGAGGGTATAACCAAGTGTGTGGCATACAATAAGCACTCAGAAGCAATTGCCATCATCACTATTCAAATATCCCCTGTTCAAATATATCATTAAAACCAATAATTAATCGCAGTTTACCAACATGTAATGTGTCTAAACGCCGGATAAATTTTTTAAAAATCAGATTTCATTGATAATGTCTGTGCGTTGCGTCTGCCTCCCCCTTCTCTCCACTTGTCCCTATAAGTAAATAGGACAGTTTTCAAAAAATATCTGGTGGCAATTATTTAATCAGGGGGTATTAAGTTTTCTCTAGATAACCAAAGCTCACTTGGTAAATATGGTAAATACAAAATAATATTCCTAGAAACAAAACATATCATCCTCCCTTGTCTATTTATTCTCAAAATATCATTGACAAAGAGGGAAATGTGACATTTTTTCAACATTAAGGTGTTGGTAATTTGTACAAGTGTTTTGTCTTAGGAGAAAACAGCTGTTCTGCCAGCTATGTACCTGAGTTGTACCCATCCTTCTGAACTGTATAGTCTTTTCATCAACTGGTTGCTTTTCATTTCTTTTCTCAGTAGGTTCACCCAAAACATGGGCAGGTATATATAGGATGGAGAAAAGAAAGGATAAGAATGTTTCCTACGTTGGCTCCCTGTGGTGTGTTAGCTGACTTTCTCCATGAA
Source organism: Uropsilus gracilis (assembly GCA_004024945.1). Classification (NCBI taxonomy): domain Eukaryota; kingdom Metazoa; phylum Chordata; class Mammalia; order Eulipotyphla; family Talpidae; genus Uropsilus; species Uropsilus gracilis. Next base: position 27,644 of record PVHY01018164.1, read on the forward strand.
AGGAAGGACCCACCTCCTACCTTGTGCTTATTTCTTGCACAGATACTGGTGGACCTACCCTCCATTCAGGTCTAGAGGTGCTACCACCTCCCTCTGCATCATCTTGCTTTGCTTGGTTCTCTCTTGTTGCTCTCTTAACCTTGCAGTCATTTTTATAAACAAGGTCTCTATTAAGCATTCAACTACCATGTTGAAAGTACTATGTGTCTCCTGTGGAAACCTTGACTGATACACTCTAACATTTCTGTTTGATTGTTTAAAAAAAGCAAGAAATTAATATAGAGTCACTGAATAGAAGTTTTTTCTGCATAGGTGTCAAGAACATGCAAATGGGTGAGTTTGAGGTTTCTTGGTAGAAATTCCTAACAAGTTCATACAGAATTAGCCAATATATCTGCCGAAAATGGAGGCTCCAGTTACATGGATAGGAACTCATTTGGGAGGGGGAATTAGGACGTAGTAGTTGATTTTAATTGCTTTAATTTCAATCAAGACCAATGGGCTGTCTTGGAAGAGAAGACACCATTTAAAGGGAAAGTAACATTGTTCCTTTTGATTGTTTTTGTATTTGGTTTAGTTATTGGAGTTACTTTCAAGCTTCAGTTGTTTTAATGACAGATATTTTCAATGTTTTATTAAGTCATTATCTCTTAATTTTCTTAATTTTTCTACAACATTTTATAAAGAAAATATTCAAACAGATGGAAGGACTGAGTAAATTTGCATTAAATAACTCGGAAACCCTCACCTAAATTATTTTCTCCAAACACAAGATATTTTCTACATACAGAAATTTAATACACTAATAGGTAATTAGGAGCTTTTAACATTACATCATAGTGTAAAATGAGGCAAATTTAATCTAGTCCTTTACCCAAAATTGTTTGAATAGCAAATTATATCATTAAGGGATTGAATATCCACATGACAGAAATAAATATATATGTGTGTGTGTATTTATCACCACCAAATATTTTAAAGTCAGCATAGTTTTAATAGGAAGAGCAACCATTTCAAAACACTTAGCATTCAAATGCAAAATGATCCAGGTTTGCATTTTACTCTGTGCTCTTGACAATGAACTCCTCAAATATCAGAGTAAAAAAAATCACTGAATTTTTGAAATATTTTTGCCTGCTATTCAAAATGAAACCGAAGAGCATGTCAGGTAGTAACTTGGTCACACTGAATGAAAGTTTGCAAACAATTCCCTGCAATTTCTAATCTAGGAATTGATGCATAATAAATTCATAACTCATATCCAGAAAGTACATCTATAATCATATTTGTTGCATGGTAATTTTAATGGCAAGATAGTATCATTTAAGGCCAGGACTAAAATGGTTGTACAAATGGAATGCTATTTGCAATTTAAAATGATCAGTCCCACATATCATGTAACAATTTGAACATATCAGAAAAAGGTCACGCGAGCTGTAAACTAAGTCAGCAAAAAGGTTATGTATAGTTTGGTGCTTCTTATGAACATATTGAGAACACATGAAAGAAAACATGGAAATACTTCAGCAAAATAGGACTAAATGCTAACATCACAATTTACGAGTATTCTGAAGTTGCGTGGTTGCCTGTTTTCTCTAAGATTGGTTTTAGTTTTTATCATTTTGGCTGTTACACTTTCTATTAGCATCATATTTTTACATGCATGCAACATTTCAATAGTGAATAGGTATTTACTTTTGTGCAAAATTGTATCTGATTTAAAAAAAAAGCAAGGAGTTAGCCCCCTTCATCAGTGGGGAAATACAGGGTTAGTGAGTAGGTCAGGCTTTCCCCTTTGTTAGCCTCTATGACCAACACCTGTGGCATTGCGCCCTCCCCCACCCCATGATCGTGCAAAACCCCTGAGCCCTGTGGGTGTGCGTATGCATGAGTGGGCTCCCTAGGCCTGGAAGGAAAGGATAAAGGGCAGCGTCACCCAGGATGAAAGAGAGCATGAGAAGAGAGGGCATGAAGAGGGAACATGAGAATGCCAGAGAGAAGACCTCCCAGCCCCTCTGGCCCGGGCTCTGCTCTGGCCTGCCTGGTATGTCTGCGTAGCTGCTAGAGCCAATATGGAACTGCTAGAACCAATACGGAACATACATGCATCAGTGAGCCTGAAACTTTGCTGGGAAACAATCCCATCCTCATCGCCAGTTGTAGAGGCAGCAACAGGCTCACCAATCTGCATAGGTTCTTTACTGGTTCTAGCAGTTACACAGATACACCAGGCAGGGCCAGGACCAGGGTCAGGGGAGACAGGCAAGCCCCCCCCCC